>WFAB01003005.1:0-22795 GCA_018977245.1 Lethenteron camtschaticum | reverse complement strand
CTGTTGCTGTCTCGTCGTTGTCGTTGCTATATCGTGATTCCGGTGTCGTAAGCAGTGTTACAGGCTAAATAAAATAACCTTCTACAGTCTACAGAGCCTGGAGTCGTTACAATTGTAACGATTCATAATCGCACGAGCTCATAGTGGGTTTGTTCAATTATTTATACATTTCCATACTTGTGTATTGCTATTCGATGCCATTGAGATAGAACATTCATGAATCAGTGGGCAACTTGATTCTAATACGATGATGGTGTGATTCTAATAATTTTGATGCGATTCTAAACCTGGCACCTCGCAGGCCACATTTTGGTCTTCTGATGCGTATTTTCATATAACGTAGATTTGAGCACAGTGTAATTCTGGTGCGACAAAAAACGTAATCAGATCCTGATCCTGCACCTTCCGTTTCACAGATCCCACCCTTGGTTCGCACGTTCATATTACATACATACATATTACATACAGACATAATACATACATACATATTACATACATACAGGTTACATACATACATATTACATACATACATACATATTACATACAGACATGTTACATACATACATATTACATACAGACTACATACAGACATGTAACATACTTACGAGCAAAGTATGATTCTAAGAGGACTACGGAGTGATTCTAATAATTCGAATGCGATTTCTCTCACTTCAATGTATGGTATTCTAATCTATAACACTAGTTTATAATGTTATTTTTTTGTGTTATAATGTCGAGCTCATAGGTTTTAATGTTCGAGTTCACAACATTAGATTTTACTATAAATGTAGTTTACAGTGGTATAGTTATAGCGTTACAATGTATAGCTATAAAAGTAATATTGTTAGAGTTTATAATGTTAGAGCTTACAGTGTGAGTTTTTGGCCGTGCCCTGTCCTCGTGGAACCCCACACGGATTTGGAAATAATTGCAATGACTTTGTTGCAACAAAACTGAGTGCAGGTTAGTGCCATCTGGGCTTAGCGAATGCTACTCATGAATGAACTCATACTCCTTTATGAAAGACATTGTAATCATGCCTTTTCTTGACGAATTGTTATCTTCAATATCGTCCTCAAACATACGGCTAAAATACACAGCAGAGGGAAGGCTGCCTTGTGGGGGAGATGTAGTTTGGGTAAGGCCCTGTGACTGGAGTTAAACATTCGCTGCTTGGCCCCGTCGACAGCAGCGGAGACGATCCGATCCACTGTGCTCCATCTCCCCACAAGGTCCACGAAATTCTTGTTTTTTTTAAATGAACGTATGTTTTTCAAATCACATGAAATGTAATTATGTTATAATATGTGATTGTTATACACTTTATATGTTTACATACCGTATATAGCCATTCGGTTAAATTAACATGACATTCATCCAACAGTGGACAGTTTGATTCTAATGCGACTACAGTGGGATTTTAATAATTGTAAAGAGATTCAAATCTTGCATATCCTACCCCCGGTTCGCATTCACTTAACATGCAAATGGCCACAGTGTGATTCTAACATTATCATAGTGCGATTATAATTATTATTATGCGATTATAATCACGAACCTCCATTTATGTTGTTCAAAACTAATAATACCGTACCTCTGTTTTTGGTGTTATAAATGATGAAACTAGTTAATAAATTATAGTATTTTAATTATTTGTGTTATCGTTGATAGTGTTACAGTTCACATGTCATACTTGATGATTATGGACCGTAACGTTGCGAAAACATTTGTATAGGGAACCTTTCCCCTCCAGGGACACATGTTAATGGAGAGACAGCCAAGATGCTGCCGGTTAAGGTCAGATTTGTGTGACGAAGATCCTCCACCTAAAACTCGCTTAAAACCAGATCGGACTTTGGTTACTGATGTTAGAGTGATTGTATTGCAAGTGTGGTCACTACGCGACTGTATGTGCTCACTCCCGAAGCTCGGCGATTTTTGGCAACGCCACGGGGCTGCATTCACTTTAAATCGAGGACAATGGAGGGCATGGGAACGTGTTTTTCCATTTATTCAAATAAGCGCACAATTACACACTGAGATGCACTTACATATTCATGCATGAAGCACAATGGGCACATTACCCATGTTAATAGACATGCGGATTGTACCTTCCAAAATTACCAATCGAATGCAAATATCATGAAAGACAAAGGATTGGATCCTAGGGGGGAGTTATAAAGCGGCTCAGAAGCAGAGCTCAATGCCATTTCGAGAGGAACTTGATGAGGTTGGACGCTCGACTCGTCGCTCTGCTGATCGCCCTTCAACCGCGAGACAACGCAGCCTGGCGAGCACAATTGCTGTGTCGACAGGCGACTTTGAGTCGGGAGAGTTCGTGGCGACATCTTCAGACGGGTTCCAGACATCGATATACCGTTAATCTCCAAGTAATGTCTATTTTCGCGGATAAACTCTTAAACGTGTTCGTCAAATTAGCGGATTTTTTGCGTCTCGGTTAGACCCGAGTGTCGTTAACAAAATCCAAAACTCAACGCTAAACATCCTTGCGTCCGTTAGCGTACTTTTGACTCAATAACACCGCTGCTGTTACTACGCTCACATGGAGCAGATACGCTCTCCACAGCCCCACGCACACGGAGGCAAGAAGCAATTCAATTGCTTTGTGTGTGGGAAGTCTTTTCACGGCCATCAGATCTTCAGAGACACCAGAGAACACACACGGGCGAGAAGTCGTTCCTGTGTTCTGTGTGTGGGAAGACATTTGCACACTCATCACATCTTCAGAGTCACCAGAAAACACACACGGGTGAGAAGCCATTCCAGTGCCCTGTGTGCGGGAAGACATTTGCACAATCGACAACTCTTCACACTCATCAGAGAACGCACACGGGCGAGAAGCCATTCTTGTGCCCTGTGTGTGGGAAGGCATTTTCACAGTCATCAAACATGAACAGCATCAGAAGGTCCACGATGATAGGAAACTGAAATCAAAAGCTGAAATTCAAGGTGCTGCAATGAGTCCTGAAGATAATTCCACCTTCGATCCCATGCAGTTGGATCCCGAGAGATGGCTGGATGTAATGGAGTGGCTCGAGGATCAACCCGAGAGCTAGTGGTGACTGAAATATAATGTTGCATGCGGTTATACCTATTAAGCCGCCTTGAGTACTTTGTGTGTAATTCTGAACCTTTAGTTTTACAGTTCGTTGAGTTTCTTGACGTGCAGGTGTTGATTTGTGATGTTATCAGATTACTTGATGAAGTGGTGTGATGAGCAGTGGTTGTGAAATGGTTCAATTCCCGTTAATATTGTAGTGTTTAAGTCTTTCTGTTTAGCTAAAGTTGGAATGCATCTCGAGTTAGATCTTTACTCAACATTTTAAACGGGTTTTTTTCAAGTATAAAGCTTTTTTTGGTTGGTAATAATCGACTTTAGGATGTACATTGATGACGCGTTCGTTGGATATTTGGCCTTGACTTCAACAAGACGCACAGTGAACAAACGTGGTGAACTAATAAGGACATCATGGGGAATGAAACTTTAACGCTTTGGTATTCCTGGAACGGATATGGTTTGCATTGTACTGTAACTGTTTGAACATAGGACATAAACATTCGGTTCGAGTTTTAACGTAAAATGATTGCAGATGAATAAAACGTATTTTTAACATATGTTTGTCCATTTTTTATTTTACAATGTTCATTGCAAAAACGTGTTTTAAGCGAGTTTCAGGTGGAGGGTCTTCGTCACACAAGTCTGCCCTTTATCGGCAGCATCCGCCATTATCATGTTCCTTGAGGGGATAGGTCCCCGTTGCTAATCGTTTCTAAACGTACCAGTCCCTAATCCGAAACATGCCATGGATAAACTATACTCTATAACATGTAAACTGTAACACTATTAACGATAATACTAAACATTAAACGAATATAAAGTACAGTTTAAATATATAACCATGTAAACGGAGGTAAGGTATTATAATCTCATTAGAAGCATTAGAATCACAGGGTCCCACGAGAGCAGAGCCGGCTACAAACAGCCGGGCAGCAATTGGAGCAGAAGCAGAAGTCGCTGCTTTAGTTGCTTCTGTAACTGTTATATACGCAGCATGTTGGTGTACCGTGATGGATAACGTCTTTGATCAAAAACTAAAATAAATGTTAACACTGGATTAAACGTGCACCTTTTAACCCCTCCCTCGCCTTTACGACTAACGATTTGCATTTGCACATAACATACATTCAAGCACAGTAAAATGCCAATACGACCATTTGTTATTCTAAATTTGAATGCGATTCTTGCCCTGTACCTCCACAGTTCACATATCCGACCCCCGGTTCGATTGAACAGATAATTTACATACACATGTGTAGAGTGCGATTGTAATACTTCTAATGAGATTTAAATACCGTACCTCCGTTTATGGTGCTATAAATTATAAAACCAGTTAATACTTTTTTGTCGTTCAATGTTTAGTGTTATTGTTTATAGTGTTATCAGTTTACATGTTTTAAGTACAGGTGATTTCCGGTATACTTCGGTATTCTGGACCTAAATGTTGCGAAACGATTCATAACGAGGACCTTTCCCACCAGAGCGCAATCNGCTAATGAAAAGATCACGGGGCGGCGGGAACACGTGCTTCCATGGGCAGTGGGGACAGGGCATGGTGTATTGCCTACAGGTGCCACGGGAAAATCCAAGTTGCTCCGCCATGGCGGGGCAGGTAGAGGTCATAGAGGTGGGTGATGTAAAGACAGTGCGTCAAATAAGGACAAGTGGTGACAACAAGATAGAGAGAGTTCGAGAAGGGAAGGCGGGACCAAGTGTGGCGGAGGTTCACGCCGAGAATGAGAGAGGGGAGGAACGAGGTGTTGGCTGGTTGCTGTCTCGTCGTCGTTGCTATATCGTGACGCCCGGGTCTGAAACCGCATTACAATTGTAACGATTCATTATTTCACGGCTAATTTGGGTTTGTGCGATTATTTTACATATTCATACTGAATATTGCTATTTGATGCAATTGAGATGGAACATTCATCCAGCAGTGGGCAGCTTGATCCTAATACCACCAAAGTGTTATTCAAATAATTTTAATCCCATCCTGATCCTGCACCTTCCGCTTCACATATCCCACCATTGGTTGGCACGTCCACATTACATACATACATGTTACATACATACATGTACATACTTACGAGCATAGTGTGATTCTTAGAGGAACACGGTGTGAAGCGAATGAGATTCGAATATCACACTTCAATGTACGTGTTCTAACCTGTAACACTAGTTTATTATGTTATTTTATAGCGTTATAATGTATCGCTCATAGCTTATATTGTTAGAGATCACACATTATGGTTTACTATAACACTAGTTTAGTGTTATTTTAAAGCGTTACAATGTATAGCTCATATTGTTTAAAGGTTATATTGTTAGAGTTTATAATGTTAGAGTATGCTCTGTGAGTTTACAATTTGAAAGTTTGTGAACGTGCCCTATTCTCGTGGGACCCGACACGAATTTGGAAATAATTGCTATGATCATGTCTGAGCTTGGATGAGCGACTAATATTTACTTTGTTTAATCATAGCTGTGTGTAGGTTAGTGCCATCGGTGCTTAGTGAATACTACTCATGAATGAACTCATACTTCTTTCGGATATAAATTGAAATCATGTTGGTAGAACAAGTCGCCTGCCTTTTCTAGACGAATTGTTATCTTCAAGTGTGTCCGTAAATAAACTGCTAAAATACACAGCATAGTGAAGGCTGCCTTGTTGGGGAGATGTAGTTTGGGTAAGGCGCTGTGGCCGGGTGATGACACGGATTCTGAAACAATGGAGTTAAACACTCGCTGCTTGGCCCCGTCGACAGCAGCGAAGACTGTCATATACCGCCCCATTTACGAGTTGGCTGTACAATGTGTATAGTTGAAGGTGTTAAGTGTTGTCTTCTTCTAACAGCTACTAACGTGCGTGTGTTGTCTGTTTTTAGGATTTGCCATTGATGTAGTTATTTTTATTGCGGCGTTTTTTTGTTGAGTTCTGTCACTTGAGTGTTGCAGTTTGTTTAAGAATTCGTCACGTGAGCGTGGTGTTTTGCTTGTGGGAATTTCGCTTTGTCACAAATTGCGATTGTTATAATAATTGTAACGATTCATAATCTCATTAGTTAAGAATGGGTTTGTGCGTGATTCTTATACGATCACACTGTGATTCTAATGCTTCTAATGATATTATAATACCTTACCTCCTTGCGAAAGCGCCTCTCCTCAAGTCGCTTATTTTTCTTCTCGAGACGCTTCAGCTCTATGAGACGCTTCACCTCAAAGAGGCGATTCTCCTCCATGAGGTGCTTCTCTTCCTCGACCCGCTGCACCTCAATGAGGTGCTGCTCCTCGACAAGGCGCTTCTCTTCTTCCACCTGCTTCTCCTCCATGAGGCGCTTCTCTTCCTCGACCCGCTTCACATCTAAGAGGCGCTTCTCTTCCTCCAGATGCTTCTCCTTGAGACGCTTCACCTCGCGAAGGCGCTTCTCCTCCATGAAGCGCGTTTCTTCAAGGAGGCGCTTTCCATGACCCGTTTCACGTCTTTGAGGATATTATTTCGAAGGCACTTCTGCTCCGTTTGGTGCTTCACCTTGGCGAGGCGCTTCACCTCATTGGGGCGCTTCTCTTCCATTGTGCATTTCTCCTTCGCAAGGCGCTTGTCCTCCTGGAGACGCTTCACTCCGCTGAAGTTCTTCACCTCCCCAATGCTCCTCTGTTCACGCGAAGATAAGCACATGACCATTCAGACATGCGCACTCAGGACAAAATCCATTCTCGCAGGCACACAAACATGGACGGGCACATAGACAAACAAAATGCATACTGGCACATCTATGTAAGGATGCAAACATGCACATTAACTCATGGCATGACGTGATGGTGTTGGGAGATGGTGTTGTGATACGGAGAGGAGAAATTGTGGAATGTTCTGGAGAGACGGTGCCTTGTGATGGTATTGACGCTTTATGAGGCTCTATGCTATTGTATTGATTCTCGAATTGAATCTTTCGTGACTGCAAGCATTCATTCTCACGTATGTGACTTTACCGAAAAAACCTAAGAAAGAGTCACGTACGTGACTTTACCGAAAAAACTAAGAGTATATTGTCTCGAGTTGGTGGTGATGTGAAGAGATTGTGTGGTGATGTGAGGTGTAGTGATGTTTTGGTGCAATGGTGTGGGAGTGTGGAGAGAATGTGGTGTTTGACTCCCATAGACCCCATACACACCTTT
Source organism: Lethenteron camtschaticum (assembly GCA_018977245.1). Taxonomy (NCBI): domain Eukaryota; kingdom Metazoa; phylum Chordata; class Hyperoartia; order Petromyzontiformes; family Petromyzontidae; genus Lethenteron; species Lethenteron camtschaticum. The sequence continues at coordinate 15,546 of WFAB01003005.1, read as the reverse complement.
GGGGAACGATTTTCATAGCTTTGGCCTGGGAAAGGGTCCACTTCATCCATAATGTCCCCCACGTGGTCGATTGGCGCCATGACTCCCTGGCTACGGAAAACAAAATTAATTCAAAGGACGAGTAATGTATTAGAGAACGAAGCACGTGGATATTCACACAACTAATTCTGAGATTCTTGTAATTACCTCTTAACACATAACATGACCTGCTGTTGAGAAATATTAATCACATGGCAGTTAAACTTTACAAGTCATATTTTTGTAAGCATGTTGAGATCATCAATTTCATAAAGTTGAGACCCCAGTTAAACCAATATGGCTGAAACTCAGTTCTAAATCCATGCTGTCTGCACACTTGACCATTACCTCTTCCCATCACCGCCACGAAAAATAATTAATAAGGGAGCTGCCTCCTCTGCATAAAAACCACGTGCTACAGGTAACTGGGACTTACCATCATAGTCCTCCAAGATGTCAGCCCACTTGCGTTGTCTGTCCATGTTTTTGGGAAGGAGTCGTTTCTGTTTGATGTTGGAGGGCCTGGGAGGTTGTAAAAACGCTCAGATTCAGCAACCTTTTGAATCACTCATCCTCTCAATTATTACAAATTTGACCACTCGCTGTACCAATCAAATCACTTTCGTGCCGTTTGTTTTACAAGTCCACTCACTCGATTGTTTGCCCACTCACGCGTGCGTCAGATCACTCACTCATGCACCCACGCGAACATGTTTATTTCAACTGCCTATTGCATTAAACATAATCGCCAGACATAACCGTGACGTTTAACCTCTAATCCAGACAAGCATGTTGATGCACAGCCCATTTGTATTAATCGACTGTTTGATATAGGCCCCTATGTCTTGTAGGTCATTGGGGTCAAATGACAATACGTAAATTATTTGTTATAACCCGAGAATGACGTCGTAGGTCACGTGATGTCAGAGGTACCGCCCATGTGGCTGTGACATCACAGATAGGAGACGTCTATGGCAGCAGCTTGGGTCTGAACTAAAAGGCAGACTCCTCGTGTTGGATAACATTCAATACATGTAATGCAGGGCACAATTATGCAGGCAATCAGAACACAATCATTATGGACATGTTAATCATATTATATGAGATTTAAACAGGTTAGTTATGAACGTTTTAAATGTTGACTTGCTTTGGTCTAAACAATGACAGTAACAGCATCATATCAAAGCATGCCAAGTAAATAGTCCTAATTTGGTTGCAGAAAATCCAAATACCAACATATTCAAAATAATGAAGCTTTAGTTTGTAGTCAAAACGTGCAATAAAAATAAGCAACACACATCGTCAACAGGGACGCTCACGATAATTGTTTTTTACCCTTCTATCTGGCAACAAAACTGACACCTTTTTACAAGGAGTCATGTTTGCATAGACCACAATACCTGCAGTCATAATACAAACAAAAGAACATAACTCTGATAATGTGCACTGTCCTTGAAGTTGATTGGTCCACACCCGAGACAGCTTTCCTTAGAGCCTAGTCTCACATGGGTTGGACCTGATGACGCAAAAGGCGCACTGTAAAAAGGTGTCAGTTTTGTTGCCAGATAGAAGGGTAAAAAACAATTATATTTTACTGGCAAATGAGGTTCCCATAGGGACGCTCACCTCGTTGACGATTCGCTCTGCAAAGGCTTCTTCTGCTGCTGCTCACTCGTTCGCATTCCTCTCGACTGCGGGTGGAGGCGTGGCTATGACGTACAGAGGTGACGTCACTACAGCGAGGCTCCGCCCCACGCGCTTGGCGGGGGTGCAGTGCGGGTGGTTGCGTCACCGGAAACAGCAGAGCCTCGGTTCGACATTCAACATTTGCCCCTTGCTTTGTGCTGTCTTTGATGTCGCCGTTACTGCGGCGAGGACTGAAGCGATGCCTGGCCATCAGGCCTGGCATATACCTAGGCCTCAGGCTTCATATTTGTTCGTAGTTATTTTTNGTTTAATTGTAATTATTAACTTGCATTTCATTAATTACATTTCAAGCGTATAAACACCATCCATTGGTTTATTTATTTTAAATTCAGGTTTTTGATCTGTAGTTATGTTTAAGTGAGTGAGGTGGTTGTACTTGAGTTCCATGTAAATTGTTATTGTGTAATGGATTTGTCTGTGTGCACTTATCCTGGCAGTGGTAATATGGGCTTTTATAATTAAGTTGTTAATGAGATTGTTTGTTTGTGTGTGTCTGTTATCTATGTCTGTGTCAGGTTACATATCTATGTTTGTAGCTGTGTGTGTTTGTTATTTATGATGGGTGGTGATGATGATGTATCTTGATAATGGATGGTGGTGATGATGATGGGTGGTGATTATGAAGGTGGTAATGATGATGGTTGGTGATGTTAATGTGTAGTGATTATGATGGGTGGTAGTGGTGATCATGGGTGGTGGTAATGATTGGTGAGGTTATGATGATGGGTGGTGATGGTTATGGTGGTGATGATGATGGGTTGTGATTATGGATGATTGGTGGTGGTTATGATGAATGTTGGTTGTGATGGTTGGTTGGTGGTGGTGGCGATGGTTGGTGATAATGAGTTGGAGTGATAATGGTGTTGATGCTGATGATTATGGGTGGTGATGAGTAAATGAGCCACCACCAATACATAACAGTAACAGAAGTAACTAAAGCAGCACCAATAACAGCAGCAACAACACATTTTGAGGGCGACGCAACTACTTCTGATTCTGCTGTTTCTGCTGCTCGACTATTTGTAGACAGGACCTGCTCTCGCGGGATCCCACACGTCTTTGGAAATGATTGCGATCATGTCTGGGCTGAGAATTAAGTAACAATAACTGTGTGTAGGTTAGTGTCTGGGGCTCAGCGAATACTTCTCATGAAAGAACTCGCACTCCTTTATGACCGACATTCTACTAATTTTGGTTGATCGAGACGAACAAGGCACGTGCCATGTCCAGATTATTTTTATTACCAATATTGTCTTTAAATATGATGCTAAACTAAACGTTAACACTGGATTAAAATGCACCTCTTAACCCCTGCCTCGCATTTACGACTAACAATTTGCATTTACACTTAACATACAGTCAAGCACAGTAAAATGCTAATACGACAATATTGTTATTCTAGGAATTTGAATTCGATTCTAACCCTGACCCCCCCCAGTTTGCATATCCAACCCCGGTTCGATGGAACGTTCGCTTACATACATTTGAGCAGAGTGCTTATAATACTTCTAATGAGATTTGAATACCGTACCTCCGTTTATGGTGTAATGAATTAGAAACCAGTTTATAGTCATTTAATGTTGAGTGATATCGTTNATAATGATACAGCTGAAGTCATAGAGGTGAAATGGCTGCAGTGTGTACGAATACAGATAGGGCATCGCCGTTGGTTCGTCCACCATCCCGCCTCAAGACTTATGTCCGTCCCCACCCAGACAGCTCATCCCATGTCCTGTACAGCCCAAGTCTGGTGTGTCCAACGTGGTGGGGCTCTGGCAAAGAAACCGTACACCAAAGGAAATGTGTTGTGGNGCCCACAGTTTCCGAGCCCCTGAGGCCCGGGTGCCTCAAGGATCCGCCACGTGTGAGGGATCGGTGCCTGAAAGGCACAATATTCCATGATGGGCGAGGGACTGGCGTCGAGAACCCGGTCAAAATGCTCAAGGTTGTGTTAGTAGGCTCCACTCCCAACCCAGGAACGATTGAAGGGTTCCCTTTCACAATGTGGAAGCGTATGATATTTATTGTTGTGGTCATTGTGTTGTTTGTTGTTGTCGAGTGAGTGTGGTCACACCGCTTACCCTTGCAGTTGATGTTTGGGATGCAGCTGCTGCCCTGATGCACTTGGCTTCTAAAAATGTGTGAAGACAGTGCATCTACTAAGGGACAAGCGGTGACAATAGGATAGAGAGAGTTCAAGAAGGAAGGCGGGACAAAGGGTGGTGGTAATTNAACGAGAATAGAGAGGGAGGAACGAGGCCGGGCTGTTTGGTGGAATATCGGGTCGTGGCTTGTTGCTGTCTCGTCGTTGTCGTTGCTATATCGTGATTCCGGTGTCATAAGCAGTGTTACAGGCTAAATAAATAACCTTCTACAGTCTGAGCTGGAGTCGTTACAATTGTAACGATTCAATCGCACGAGCTTTGTTCAATTATATTGCTATTCGATGCCATTGAGATAGAACATTCATGAATCAGTGGGCAACTTGATTCTAATACGATGATGGTGTGATTCTAATAATTTTATGCGATTCTAAACCTGGCACCTCGCAGGCCACATTTGGTACGAAAAAAACGTAATCAGATCCTGCACCTTCCGTTTCACAGATCCCACCCTTGGTTCGCACGTTCATATTACATACATACATATTACATACAGACATAATACATACATACATATTACATACATACAGCATGTAACATACTTACGAGCAAAGTATGATTCTAAGAGGACTACGGAGTGATTCTAATAATTCGAATGCGATTTCTCTCACTTCAATGTATGGTATTCTAATCTATAACACTAGTATATGTTATTTTTTGTGTTATAATGTCGAGCTCATAGGTTTTAATGTTCGAGTTCACAACATTAGATTTTACTATAAATGTAGTTTACAGTGGTATAGTTATAGCGTTACAATGTATAGCTATAAAGTAATATTGTTAGAGTTTATAATGTTAGAGCTTACAGTGTGAGTTTTTGGCCGTGCCCTGTCCTCGTGGAACCCCACACGGATTTGGAAATAATTGCAATGACTTTGTTGCAACAAAACTGAGTGCAGGTTAGTGCCATCTGGCTTAGCGAATGCTACTCATGAATGAACTCATACTCCTTTATGAAAGACATTGTAATCATGCCTTTTCTTGACGAATTGTTATCTTCAATATCGTCCTCAAACATACGGCTAAAATACACAGCAGAGGAAGGCTGCCTTGTGGGGAGATGTAGTTTGGGTAAGGCCTGTGACTGGAGTTAAACATTCGCTGCTTGGCCCCGTCGACAGCAGCGGAGACGATCCGATCCACTGTGCTCCATCTCCCCACAAGGTCCACGAAATTCTTGTTTTTTTAAATGAACGTATGTTTTTCAAATCACATGAAATGTAATTATGTTATAATATGTGATTGTTATACACTTATATGTTTACATACCGTTTATAGCTGTTCGATTCAATTAACATGACATTCATCCAACAGTGGACAGTTTGATTCTAATACGACTACAGTGGGATTTTAATAATTGTAATGAGATTCAAATCTTGCATATCCTACCCCGGTTCGCATTCAGTTAACATGCATATGGCCACAGTGTGATTCTAACATTATCACAGTGCGATTATAATTATTATGCGATTATAATCACGAACCTCCGTTTATTTTGTTCAAAACTAATAATACCGTACCGTTGTTGGTGTTATAAATGATGAAACTAGTTAATAGATTATTGTATTTTAATGATTTTTGTTATCGTTGATAGTGTTACAGTTCACATGTCATACTTGATGATTAGGGACCGTAACGTTGCGAATAGATTTATAATGGGAACTTTCCCNTCCAGGGACACATGTTAATGGGAGACAGCCAAGATGCTGCCGGTTAAGGGCAGATTTGTGTGACGAAGATCCTCCACCTGAAACTCGCTTAAAACACGTTGTTGATATGAATAAATGAACGGACACACATTTGTTAAAAAAAAAACGTTTTTATTCATCTGCAATCAAGTCAAAACTCGAACCGAATGTATTATGTCCTATGTTCAAACAGTTACAATACAATGCAAACCATATCCGTTCCAGGAATACCAAAGCGTTAAAGTATCATCTGCATTATTTCCTTATTAGTTCACCACATGTGTTCACTGTGCGTCTATGTTGAAGTCAAGGCCATATATCCAACGAACGCGTCATCAATGTACATCCTAAAGTCGATTAATACCAACCAAAAAAATCTATATGCTTGAAAAAACCCGTTTAAAATGTTGAGAAAGATCTAACTAAAGAGGCATTCCAACTTTAGCTCAACAGGAAGACTTAACCACTACAATATTGTCCGGAATTGAATCCTATCACAACCACTGCTCATCACGCCACTTCGCAAGTAATCCGATAACATTACAAACCACCACTTGCACGTCATTAAACTCTCACAAAAAACTGTAAAACTAACAAATATTACCTGACGTAATATTTGTTCAGTCATCCCTGACTCTCGGTTTGATCGTCGAGCCACTCCATTACATCCAGCCATCTCTCGGGATCCAACTGCATGGGATCGAAGGTGGAAATTCTTCAGGACTCATTGCAGCACCTTGAACTTCAGCTTTTGATTTCAGTTTCCAATCATTGTGGACCTTTTGATGCGTGTTAAGATTTGACGACTGTGAAAATGCCTTCCCACACACAGGGCACAGGAATGGCTTTTCGCCCGTGTGTGTTCTCTGATGGTCTTTAAGATGTGATGACTGTGCAAATGCCTTCCCACACACAGAGCACAGGAATGGCTTCTCGCCCGTGTGTGCTCTCTGATGAATCTGAAGATGTGATGAGTGTGCAAATTTCTTCCCACACAGGGCACAGGAATGGCTTCTCGCCCGTGTGTGTTCTCTGGTGACTCTGAAGATGTGATGACCGTGCAAATGTCTTCCCACACACAGGGCACAGGAACGGCTTCTCGCCCGTGTGTGTTCTCTGGTGTCTCTGAAGACTTGATTGCCGTGAAAAGGACTTCCCACACACAGAGCAATTGAATGGCTTCTTGCCTCCGTGTGCGTGGGGCTGTGGAGAGCGTCTCTGCTCCATGTGAGCGTAGTAACAGCAGCGGTGTTATCGAGTCAAATGTACGCTATCGGCCGCAATGATGTTTAGCGTTGAGTTTTGGGTTTTGTTAACTGCTAAAACAAGAACGACACTCGCGTCTAACCGAGACGCAAAAAATACCGCTAATTTGACGACGAACACGTTTAAGAGTTTATCCGCGAAAATAGACACTTACTTGGAGATTCACGGTATATCGATGTCTGGAACCCGTCTGAAGCTGTCGCCACGAACTCTCCCGACGCAAAGTCGCCTAACTGTCGACACAGCAATTGTGCTCGCCAGGCTGCGTTGTCTCGCGGTTGAAGGGCGATCAGCAGAGCGACGAGTCGAGCGTCCAACCTCATCAAGTTCCCTCTCGAAATGGCATTGAGCTCTGCTTCTGAGCCGCCTTATAACTCCCCCCTGGGATCCAATCCTTTGTCTTTCAGGATATTTGCATTCGATTGTTAATTTTGGAAGGTACAATCCGCATGTCTATTAACATTGTGCTTCATGCATGAATATGTAAGTGCATCTCAGTGTGTAATTGTGCGCTTATTTTGAATAAATGGAAAAACTTTGTCCTCGATTTAAAGTGAATGCAGAGAAATTAGCATGTAACTTTAGAAAAGGAAGAGAGCGGCCTTCTCGACGAGGGAGTGAAACCCAACAGGTAATATTCTTTTACAGCGTTACAATGGATAGGTTGTAGTTCATAGGTTATAATATTATGTTTCACTATGATAGAGCTTAACATGTGAGATTCTACAATATCAGAGTTGATCAAATGCGACGATCAAGGACGTCAATCGGGTGAGTTTGAACAGAGGCTTTAATCAAAGGCGTCATCCCATCACGGAACACCACCTCCCTGCGTTTATTACAGCAACAGAAGCAACTACAGCAGCAACAACAGCAGCAACATCACATTTCGAGGGCAACGCAGCTACTTCCAATTCTGCTGCCCAGCTGTTTGTTGTCGGGACCTGCTCTCGCAGGACCCCACACGTCTTTGGAAATGATTGCGATGATCATGTCTGAGCTGAGAATTAAGTCACTCAAGATTACTTTTTTAACCATAACATTAGGTAGGTTAGTGTCATCGGGGCTCGACATTGTACTAATTTTGGTTGATCGAGTAGAACAAGGCACATAACATGTCCAGACGAATTCTTATCAACAACAGTGTCCTTAAATATGATGCTAAAATAAATGTTAACACTGGATTAAACGTGCACCTCTTAACCCTCCCTCGCATTTACGACTAACAATTTGCATTTGCACATAACATTCAAGTACAGTAATTTGCTAAAACGACCAAATTGTCATTCTAAAATTTGAATGCCATTCTTACCCTCGACCCCCACAGTTCACATATCCGACCCTCGGTTCGATTGAACGGACAATTAACAAACATGTGTAGAGTTCCATTATAATACTTCTAATGAAATTAAAATACCGTACCTCCGTTTATGGTGCTATAAATTCTATAACCAGTTGATATCTTTTTTTGTCGTTTAATGTTTAGTGTTATTGTTTATAGTGTTATCAATTTACATATTTTTAACTGCATGTGATTCCCGGTATACTTCGCTATTCTGGACCTGAACGTTGCGAAACGATTCATAACGAGGACCTTTCCCCACCAGAGCGCATTCCGCTAATGAAAAAAACTCGGGGCGGCGGGAACACGTGCTTCCATGGGCGGTGGGGGGACAGGGCATGGTTGTATTGCCTACAGGTGCCACCGGGAAAATCCCCCAAGTTGCTCCGCCCATGGCGGGGTCAGGTAGAGGTCATAGAGGTGGGTGATGTAAAGACAGTGCGTCAACTAAGGGACAAGTGGTGACAACAAGATAGAGAGAGTTCGAGAAGGGAAGGCGAGACCAAGTGTGGGCGGAGGTTCACGCCGAGAATGAGAGAGGGGGAGGAACGAGGTTTGGGCTGTGTTGGCTGGTTGCTGTCTCGTCGTCGTCGTTGCTATATCGTGACGCCTGGGGTCTGAAACCGCGTTAAAGGCTAAATAAAAGAACCGTCTGCAGTCTGAGTCCGGAGTCATTACAATTGTAACGATTCATTATTTCAATGGCTAATATTGGGTTTGTGCGATTATTTAATATATACATACTGAATATTGCTATTTGATGCAATTGAGATGGAACATTCATCCAGCAGTGGATAGCTTGATCCTAATACCACCAAAGTGTTATTCAAACAATTTACATGCATACATGTTACATGCACATATACTGACTACATACAGATATGTTGCATACATACATGTTACATACTTACGACCGTAGTGTGATTCGAAGAGGACCACGGAGTGATTCGAGTAATTCGAATGCGATTCGAATATCACACTTCAATAACACTAGTTAATTATGTTATTAATTATGTTATTGTATAGTGTTATAATGTATAGCTCATAGGTTATATTATTAGAGTTCACAACATTATATTTTACTATAAAAGTAGTTTACAGTGTTATTGGTATAGCGTTACAATGTATAGCTATAACAGTTATATTGTTAGAGTTTATAATGTTAGAGCTTACAGTTTGAGTTTATAATGTGAGAGTTTTTGGCGTGCCCTGTCCTCGTGGGACCCCACACGGAGTTTACTATAATACAAGTTTGCAGTAATTTGTAGATTCTTCAAATGTATATGTGAATGTTTTTAAGTTACCATTGTTGAAGTTCATAATGTTAAAGTTCACAGTGTGAGAATTTACAATGTGAGAGTATATCCAAGACGTCGATCGATGGCGTTGGTAGGTTGGTGTCACGGGACACCAACATGCTGCGTATATAACAGTAACAGAAGCAACTACAGCAGCTACGAAACCATTCGATGGCAAAGCAGCGACTTCTTCTTCAATCTGAGAGTTTGTGGCCGTGCCCTGTTCTCGTGGGACCCGACACGGATTTGGAAATAATTGCTATGATCATGTCTGAGCTGGGATGGCGACAAATGTTTACTTTGTTTAATCATAACTGTGTGCAGGTTAGTGCCATCGGTGCTTAGTGAATACTACTCATGAATGAACTCATACTTCTTTCGGATATAAATTGAAATCATGTTGGTAGAACAAGTCGCCTGCCTTTTCTAGACGAATTGTTATCTTCAAGTGCGCCCGGAAATATACTGCTAAAATACACAGCATAGGGAAGGCTGCCTTGTTGGGGCGATGTAGTTTGGCTAAGGCGCTGTGGCCGGTTGATGACACGGATTTTGATGTCTGAGCTGATAATTAATTTAATAAAGAGTACTTTGTTTGGGTGTAGGTCTGTGTCATCGGGGATCAGCGAACACTGCTTATGAATGAACTCGCACACCTTTATGACCGACATTGTACTAATTTGGTTGATCGAGACGAACAAGGCACGTGCCATGTCCAGACGAATTGATATTAACAATATTGTCCTTAATATAATGCTAACACTGGATTAACGTTAACACTGGATTAAACATGCGCATTTTAAACCCTGCCTCGCATTTATGACTAACGATTCGCATTTGCACATAACATATATTCAAGCACAGTAAGAGCGATACATTATAACGCTATAAAATAATATCATAAACTAGTGTTACAGTGATATTCGAATCTCATTCGATATTCTTAGCTTCACACCGTGGTCCTCTAAGAATCACACTATGCTCGTGAGTATGTAACATGTCTGTATGTAAAATGTATGTATGTAATATGTAATATGGACGTGCGAACCAAGGGTGGAATATGTGAAATGGAAGGTGCAGGATCAGGATGGGATTAAAATTATTTGAATAACACTTTGGTGGGATTAGGATCAAGCTGCCCACTATTGGATGAATTTTCCATCTCAATGGCATCAAATAGCAATTTTCAGTATGAATGTTAAATATTCGCACAAACCCAATATTAGCCCGTGAAATAATGAATCGTTACTATTGTAATGACTCCAGACTCAGACTGCAGAAGATTCTTTTATTTAGCCTTTAACGCGGTTTCAGACCCCAGGCGTCACGATATAGCAACGACGACGACGAGACAGCAACCAGCCAACACAGCCCCAAACCTCGTTTCTCCCCTCTCTCATTCTCGGCGTGAACCTCCGCCCACACTTGGTCTCGCCTTCCCTTCTCGAACTCTCTCTATCTTGTTGTCACCACTTGTCCCTTAGTTGACTCACTGTCTTTACATGACCTTTACCTGAACCCGCCATGGGCGGAGCAACTTGGGGGACGTACCCGGTGGCACCTGTAGGCAATACAACCATGCCCTGTCCCCCACTGCCCATGGAAGCACGTGCTCCCGCTGCCCCGTGATCTTTTCATTAGCGGCTTGCGCTCTGGTAGGGAAAGGTCCTCGTTATGAATCGTTTCGCAAATTTCCGGTTCCGAATCCCGAAGTATACCGGGGATCACCTGTACTTTATAACATGTAAACTGATAACACTATAAACAATAACACTAAACATTAAACGACAATAAAAATATCAACTGGTTTTATAATTTATGCCACCATAAACGGAAGTACGGTATTTAGACCCCTCCAACGACTTGGGACAGCACTCCCCCAATGCCCGTGTTGCTAGTGTCCGTGTCTAGCAAGAAGGGACTCGCGAAGTCCGGATAGCGCAAGGGTGGGGCCCTAACCAAGGCGTCCCGGAGGGAGCAGAATGCAGCCTCCTCCTCCGGTCCCCATCGGAACTTCACTCCTTTCGCCGTTAGAGCGTGCAAGGGTTTTGCAATGGTGGCAAAGTGCTCAACGAATCGGCGATAATACGAAGCAAAACCGATGAAACTGCGTACGTCTGACACTGACGTGGGCGTTGGCCACGAACTGACACAGTCCGTCTTCGCAGGATAGGTAGAAATCCCCGAAGAGTCGACAATGTGACCCAAGTACCTCACGGATTTACAAAAAGGTGGCATTTGGCCGGTTTAAACTTTAATTTAGCCGATCGCATTCGCAAGAACACCCCCCTCAATCGCTGGAGGTGTTCTTCAAACGTTTTACCGAAAACAATGACATCGTCAAGGTAAATGAGGCACGTATCCCACTGCAAGCCCGACAAAACCAATTCCATAAGACGCTGAAACGTCGCCGGAGAGGAGTGAAGTCCCATGGGTAACCGGTTAAACTGAAACAGGCCCCCTGGAGTCCGAAATGCGGTCTTAGGCTTAGACTCATCGTCGAGTGGCAACTGCCAGAATCCGGATAATAAATCAAGAGTCGAAAAGTATCGCGCACCAGACAATGCGTCGAGAGACTCGTCCATCCTGGGGAGCGGATACGCGTCGGCCACAGAGATCTTATTCAGGCGACGGAAATCGACGCAAAATCGCAGGGACCCGTCCTGCTTTTTAACGAGCACAATAGGCGCTCCCCAAGGACTGGAGGAAGGCGAAATAATGTCGGCTTCTAGCATATCGTTAACTGCCGACTGAACATGTTCCTTCTCAGCAGGACTCAGTCGGAAGGGATTTTGCCTGACCGGTGCCGCATCGCCCGTTTCAATGTGGTGGCGTAGCAGGTCCGTGCACCCAATGTCATACTTATGTTTACTGAAGACATCCGAAAATTCAATGAGCAACCCGCGCAGCGCACCCAACTGTACCGCTGATAAATCGTCAGAGTCCGCGCACAGCGAATCAATCCAATCGAGGTCCTCCTTCAATGTAACGTTTTTCGTGGGACTCGGATCCGCCTGCGCAACCAGCCTCTCCTCCGCAGGGACCCGCGCCGCGTGAGCTAGCACGGTGCCCTGCTGAATGACGGCCGGCCGCGCCCCAGCGTTCAAAACCATCACAAACGGATCCCTGTCTTCCCCCACCAAAGTGTGAGCCACCGACAAATCGAGACCTCCAACAGCCCTATTAGAAGGACCCAAAAGCATGCCCTGTTCCGAGGCCTCCTTCACCCATGGCTTCCGCAACCGGAGGGGAATTAACATTTGTGAACCCGGGGGCACGTGCACGGTCTGTGTCGCTAACGCCTGTATGGTAGCGCACGCCGTCCGAATTTCATTAGGGCTCGTCAAAAATGAAATACGGCGACCCGATGGTAGTTCAATGCAACGCTGATCAATGAGAATTTTGATGGGCATTTTTGCCAAAAAATCAGTGCCCAATAGACAAGGTACCGCCAGAGAGGACGAAACAAAAACGGGTCCCGACAATTTGATATCACCAATGCAAATGGATGCCTAATCTGACCGATAATGCCCAACGATCCCCCGTTAGCGGCGTAAAATGGCACATCCACCGGAAGAAGCGGACGACATTGTACAGGGAGAATATTATAAATGAGATCTGATATAATAGTCGCCGATGCCCCCGTGTCCACTAACACCCTGACCTCGACCCCATCAATAGATCCAGTAACTACGGATGAACCCGCTGAGGCAGCGACTATTCTGTGCCCCAACTCCGACCATTTAATGTCTCCCCGGTCCCGGCCGAATCGCCCTCTCTGAACCGAATCCCCGAACTCTACTCGGCTCTCCCCCGCCGCAACGCGACGACCCATATGTGCCGAGTATGCGGGCCGAGCATGTGAGGTGCCGCGACTTGCCGGGGTTTGCAGGGACGACTTGGGGCCTTGGTCGTCGTCCAGCCGAGGTCCCATGGCGCGCTGACGTGGGGCGCGGCAACCGGAGGCCACGTGGCCCCGGAGGCCGCAGTTATAGCAGGTGATGACAGTCGTCGGAGATCTCGGTTGCTCCAGCTTGCGGGCCGCTCGCAGAGGCGAACGACCCCCCGATCTCCAGTCCCCCGGTCGTCCCGCGATGAACGCCTCCTCTCGTGGGCTGACGACTTGGGGCACGGTGACAACTGGGCCCGGAGTTGAGGCCACGGCAGCGTTGCAGGCGACTCCCTGTTTACGTTGAAGGACCTCGTGCGCTTGTATGCTTGTGGCGACCCGTAAGGATGAAATATCGGTCTCATCGGCCGTGTTGATGGGGACCCCCAGGTCCTGCGCCAACTTGAGCAGCTGCTCCAAAACCATGGCATCTTGGCCCTCCTCGTCCATACGAGGGAACGCGGCGTCGGCGAGAGCAAGCAATGCCGTGCGGTAGGCGAGCACGGTCTCCGTGTCCGCCTTCCGTCTTGCATAAAAATGATGGCGGCATGCGGAGGGAGGGCCATAGACCTTGGCCATGAGAGCCAGCGCATCTTTGAGCGTGGAGCGGTCCGACCTGCGTGCGGACGTGAAGGCCGCGAGCGCGTTGTCATCCAGCATGGCAGGCAGTGCCCGCAGTGCCGTAGCGTCGGACCAGGCGGACATCTCCTGATGCGCCAAAAATCTGCGCTGAACTTGGCTCCAATCCCCGCCTTCCGCCTTGAAGGCTGACAACGTGGGAAGGCGCTGCTGAAAAATGAAGTCGTCCTCCTCCTCGTGCTTCCTCTCTGCCGCCCCGCCGGTGTGTAAGATGGCGGCCCCATCGGCGGGTGTGTGATGGCGGTCCGCCGCGCGCGTTGGTGACGTCAGCGGGCGCGCATGGAGAACCGCTGCCACGTGGTGATGGCCGTTCCCGCCAAAAGTCGGTGTAGATGAAATGGCGGCCATCGCCAAATCGTTTTGGCGGGAATCTGCAGGGCGACCCTGCAGAACGTCGGCCGCCGTTCCCGCTCCTCCCGACGAGCTGATCTCCGCCAAGATGGACGCGGCGGCGAGCAGCAGCTCCGCCAGACGGGAGTGCGCTTCGCGAAGCACGGCGTCAGTCCCCCGTGGCTCATCCGGCGCCGTCGGCGGATCCTGCCCCGTGGGCAACTCCTCTTCCTCACCCCCCGATGCCAGTTGACCCGCGTCGTCGAGGTTGTCCCCGTGGTCAATCCCGTGGGTCCGACGGTTCCTCCTTGTATCCATGCTTGGAAGACCGTTTCACTTCTGACGCCAGTTGAAGTATGGGAATTGACGGCAGGAACTTCTTGACGGGTAACACACTTTTATTAAATCTTTAGGTATCACAATACAACGTGTGGTCTTCCTTCTTCCGACGACACACTCCACTAATCTCGTGTAAGCCCTATGCCTCTGGCTACACAATACACTCGACTCGTGTAGACCTATGGCTACACACACTACACTCGACTCGTGTAAGCCCTATGCCTCTGGCTACACAATACACTCGACTCGTGTAAGCCCTATGCCTCTGGCTACACAATACACTCGACTCGTGTAGACCTATGGCTACACACACTACACTCGCCTCTGGGTTACACAGAGTCCCGGTCCCCTTAGGACAGCGGGGCTAGGTACCGCAGGGCTCTAGGTCTTCATCCCCGTCTTCATTCTTCGCTGGTTACACTCTCCCCTCACGCCTGTGTGCATCCCTTTTATAGCCCCTGCTCACGAGAGGCGGAGCTGATGCGTACTTCAGCGTGAGCCTCGCTCCTTAATGAACCAATCACGACGCACTCTCTCTCTGATCCGTTTTCCCCAGCGCGTGTTAACACTCCTCCACCAATCACACCGCGCTGCCACCCGATCACTCCCTCTCAGCACGTCACCGGTCCACAGCCAATCAGTACCCCGTAACCCACGACCCCGCGCTGACCCCTGATCCTCCACCGTCAGCGCACGTCACCACCTACACAGCCAATCATCACGCACTGTGCCTACGATCCGTAATCCCAGCGCGTATCACCTCTACACCTGTACCCCCCACAGTTCACATATCCGACCCCCGGTTCGATTGAACAGATAATTTACATACATATGTGTAGAGTGCGATTTTAATACTTCTAATGAGATT
>WFAB01003004.1:0-22812 GCA_018977245.1 Lethenteron camtschaticum | reverse complement strand
ATGGGTCTCTGTGCGAGTCTGTGGGTGTCCGTGCGAGTCTAAGGCTCGCAGTGCCAGTCTATGGCAAATTGTCTACATATCTGACAAAAGCCATTTCCGGGCCCAACTCATCCCGGCTCAGCCTGCACGTCGATTTATAACGTGGCCATCAGGACCACGAGGCTCAGCGGAAGACTCACGGGTGGTAGGGATTATAGGGGTGGGCGGGGAATAGGGCAACTCCGGGCAGACCCCAGGCTCCAGCGAGATGTCGTCCAGCGCTATCTCGCTGCTGCCGGCTCTCCGCCGGGCCTCAAACACCACCTGCAATGGAGAGGAAACCGGTAACCAGTAACCGTTGACCGGGAATAACATTTGCGAACCGTAACCGAAAATCGAAGACGAAGATGATTGTTTTTGACAAAACCATACAATGAGGTTTGGAACACTGGTACGCATGATATATATATTTTTTTATTACTGAATAATTAGATTTTCAGCACAGAAAGGAGTCCGAGTTGGGACTTGAGCCTAGGCCTATTCTTGTAATGAGGCCACAACTGTGGCGTGGGGGGGGGGGCTCATCCAATAGCAGATCAACAGGAGGCCCCATGACAAGTACGGCATATTGCCAATGGGCCTGTAAACTGCAGCCCCGAATTTCAGACCGTGCCCCGTGGGACTTGCCTTAGCTGCTGACGGTGACAAAGCAGCGTGCACTGACCTGGAAGGAATTTGCTTCTATGAAAGAGAGCTGCCCGTAGTGCCAAACGTTGCCGTAGTTCCCCTCTTTGAGCCACGCGGGAATATCGGGCACTCCCTCCCTCCGCAGGGACACGGAGAGGCGATAGACGTCCACCCCGTACATGTGGAACCTGCGCAAAGGGACACACAGAGACGGGTGTACAAATACGCACGCACCAACGCACGTGGACACACAACACAATGACACGCACAGACACGTGGCGTTTGCAAGTTTCCTGTCACACAGCCGGCCGGTGGTGGTGGTTACGCCGCACATGGCTGCCTGTTTGTCAGCAATGTGGAGGCAGCAGCAGCGAGGATTGTGGATCACACACAATTTCAGCAGCGTTGAGTCCAGTGGACCGGGTTTGGATGCACGGTGACTCATCGGCAGAGGCAGACTTTGCCGATGAACTGACAGGATGTCTACAGGTAAGGGCCCATTGTTTACATTCTGGGCCCGTGTGATTTCAAACTATTCTCACACCACCGTGGAGCTTCTAGTGGAGGGTAACGTGTCATCGTATTCACCAGAACTTGAGGCACGTGGGGTTGGGTTCGGGGTCCAAGGTAAACGTGCGGATGCTTGTGGCGACGCCGCTGTTTTGGTTCCGGATGTAGAACCCTGCGGGAGAAACCAGGGAGAACAATCATGCAACGCAAGGATTCTATAACGGTTTCCAACATGCGTTTGTACTTTCCTGTTTCGTTCACATTAGATCATCTTTACGAGGGTTACCGTGACCCAACTTTGCACACAGACCTACAGGCAGGCTCATTGACAGCATTCTCAAGCATGGACGGATGGACAGACGGACATACAGACAGATGGACAAGTGGATGGGTGGATGGGCAGACACAGAGAAGGATGGATGTCCACTCCTTGGCCTCTCGTAGGGCACGGCATCCATCATGTGGGAAAACACAAGCCTCTGCATTCGCGCGCACCTGAAGAATTCCCAAAGGTGTGGTCCACGTCCGGGCCAGTGTTGGCTGGAGAGCTGGGCCCGCTCAACCGCTCCCAGTCAGCGCTGTCGTAAGGGTCTTGGTCCCAGTAGCACCAGCCCGACTCGAAGGAGCAGTCCACCAGCTCCTTATCTATACACAGACAAAGAGTGGGTGACTGAGCGGGTGAGCGAGTGAGTGGCTGAGTGAGTGAGCGGGTGAGTAAGTGAGCGAGCGAGCGGGCGAGCGAGCGAGTGAGTGAGTGAGTGAGAGGGCCACGCAGCTCTCGCTGGCCATACTTGTGAGTCCGGAGAAAAGGAACGTGGTGAAGGGAGTGGGTGGGTGGGTGTGCGAGCGGGTGAGTGAGTGAGCGGGTGAGCGAGTGAGTGAGCGGCTGAGTGAGTGAGCGGGTGAGCGGGTGAGCGAGTGAGTAAGCGGCTGAGTGAGTGAGCGAGCGGGTGAGTGAGTGAGTGGGTGGGTGAGTGAGTGAGTGGGCGGGTGAGAGGGCCATGCCGCTCTCGCTGGCCATACTTGTGAGTCCGGAGAAACGGAACGTGGTGAAGGGAGTGGGTGGGTGGGTGAGTGAGTGGTTGAGTGAGTGAGTGGGTGAGTGAGTGTACGAGCGGGTGAGTGAGTGTACGAGCGGGTGAGTGAGTGTATTGTGTGGTGATGTACTCGTGAGTCCGGAGAAGTCAAACGCTGTGAAGGTGGCACTGAAGCCGCTGTCTGTTTGACTCGCGTCGGAGGTGAACTCCACGGTGAGCTCGTGGCTGAAGACCCGCACGTCGCCTGGAATGCTCGTTCCCGTCAACGAGGCTGCGATGCGGAGAGACGCACACGCACAGAGAGAGCGGGACAAAACGAGAGAAAATGGTAGAGGGTTATTAAACAATAACCGGTGTAACTGTTGCACCGCGGAGTTTGAGTAACCAAGTAACCAAGGCGCCGATCGGCACGTGCGCGTACAAACAGTACAAGCCGCACGGCGATAGGCCTCAATCACCGTGTGGTTACGTTTGCCCTCATTTGTCAGTTAAAATGGAAAAGTTGCCTTGTGGTGCGCAGGGGCTGGAACGGTCCCCTGTACATTAAGCAGCCCGCTTCCTTAACACCCTTCTGTTCCTCCCTTGAAGCCTCTAGTACCCATAGACTCCACACTGCCCATAGACTCAACACTGCACCATAGACTCAACACTGCACCATAGACTCAACACTGCTCACAGACTCAACACTGCTCACAGACTCAACACTGCACCATAGACTCAACATTGTCCATAGACTCATCACTGCCCATAGACTCAACACTGCACCATAGACTCAACACTGCCCATAGACTCAACACTGCCCACAGACTCAACACTGCTCACAGACTCAACACTGCCCATAGACTCAACACTGCCCATAGACTCAACACTGCCCACAGACTCAACACCGCCCATAGACTCAACACGGCCCATAGACTCAACACTGCACCAGACTCAACACTGCCCATAGACTCAACACCGACCATAGACTCCACACCGCCCATAGACTCAACACTGCACCATAGACTCAACACTGCACCAGACTCAATACCGCCCACAGACTCAACACCGCCCATAGACTCCACACCGCCCATAGACTCCACACCGCCCACAGACTCAACACCGCCCACAGACTCAACACTGCACCATAGACTCAACACTGCACCAGACTCAACACCGCCCACAGACTCAACACCGCCCATAAACTCAACACTGCACCAGACTCAACACCGCCCATAGACTCATCACTGCCCATAGACTCAATACTGCACCATAGACTCAACACTGCCCATAGACCCAACACTGCCCACAGACTCAACACTGCTCACAGACTCAACACTGCCCATAGACTCAACACTGCCCATAGACTCAACACTGCCCATAGACTCAACACTGCCCATAGACTCAACACTGCCACCCATAGACTCAACACTGCCCACAGAATCAACACCGCCCATAGACTCAACACCGCTCATAGACTCAACACCGCCCATAGACTCAACACCGCCCATAGACTCAACACTGCCCACAGACTCAACACTCCCCATAGACTCAACACTGCCCATAGACTCAACACTGCCCATAGACTCAACACGGCCCATAGACTCAACACTGCACCAGACTCAACACTGCCCACAGACTCAACACCGACCATAGACTCCACACCGCCCATAGACTCAACACTGCACCATAGACTCAACACTGCACCAGACTCAACACCGCCCACAGACTCAACACCGCCCATAGACTCCACACCGCCCATAGACTCCACACCGCCCACAGACTCAACACCGCCCACAGACTCAACACTGCACCATAGACTCAACGCTGCACCAGACTCAACACCGCCCACAGACTCAACACCGCCCATAAACTCAACACTGCACCAGACTCAACACCGCCCATAGACTCAACACTGCCCACAGACTCAACACTGCCCACAGACTCAACACGGCCCATAGACTCAACACTGCACCAGATTCAACACCGCCCACAGACTCAACACTGCCCACAGACTCAACACTGCACCATAGACTCAACACTACCCATAGACTCAACACTCCCCACATACTCAACATTGCCCATAGACTCAACACTGCACCATAGACTCAACACTGCACCATAGACTCAACACTGCCCATAGACTCAACACTGCACCAGACTCAACACTGCCCACAGACTCAACACTGCCCACAGACTCAACACTGCACCATAGACTCAACACTACCCATAGACTCAACACTCCCCACATACTCAACACTCCCCACATACTCAACATTGCCCATAGACTCAACACTGCCCATAGACTCAACACTGCCCATAGACTCAACACTCCCCACATACTCAACACTGCCCATAGACTCAACACCGCCCACAGACTCAACACCGCCCACATACTCAACACTGCCCATAGACTCAACACCGCCCATAGACTCCACACCGCCCACAGACTCAACACTGCCCATAGACTCCACACCGCCCACAGACTCAACACCGCCCATAGACTCAACACTACCCATAGACTCAACACCGCCCCCCATACATTAAGCAGTCGCCCTCCTTCCCGTCCCTCCACTATAGCCCTTTGGTGATCCCTATGAGTCTTCTGTAATGGTCACTAATTCATTCTCCTTTTGCACCCCTCCCCTGCCAACAAAATCGCATTCGTTTTAACTGCTTTCAAACTTTGGAAAAGCACCTTGAGCCGAGGCGCTATGTGAAGATAAAGCAAGATCTTGATGTTTAAGGCACGTTGGGGTTGCCGAGTCGTTCCGACAAGAGCCACGCCCATGCAATGACCGTGTACACTATTAAGGGTAATAACAAATCCCAAACAAGAACCGGGCGACGTACGTTCGGCACGTGCGCGTTCCAGACTCGACGCACGACGGCGGCAGACTCGTGCCTGAGATCGGCAGCCACGTTCATGGAGCAACATCCCGAAAAAGCCACAACGCAATACCCACAACCGCGTGCCTCCCCCAACAGTATACTCTTAGTTTTCTCGGTAAAGTCACGTAGGTAAAAAAAATGAAATTAAAATTAATACATAAATAGAAATCACGACGTTTCGGAGGCAACACAAGTCTCTGTCATCAGGTGGGACCGTCACAGCCAGATTTGCTGTATCAAGTGAGGCAATGATTCCAAGATGCAAGCTCTTACATACAAGTTAAGGGGGGGGGGGGGGGAGCTTATCAGAATGTGGTAGCCAATGAATGGAACGTATTGGGAGGGGGGGCGGGGCTAAAAGAAGTGTGCGTAGATGTCGACGTGGACGTGTTTGTGTGCAAGCCCCTGTTGGTGCACATGTCCCCCAACAGTGTCCGCTCCACGTAAAGCAATAAAGCACGACCTTCCGAGCGTGCACTCTTTCAGCAGCATTGATTCAGGCCAAAGCGAAAAAGAAACTCCCGACCAATTACGACGCGCGGCGTCTCATCGGCAACAGAGTCGGGCTCGGCTCGAACCAATGCCGGCGAGACTGCCGGTCCTGGAGATCTCGTACAGACAGCGGAGCCCGGCCCCTTTGCTGCGATGCGGTGTGGGGTCCGAGTTCGACGCATGAGCTACCGGTCCACCGATCCCTCGGTCCGCTCACCTTGGAGCTCCTTGTCGGGGCCCAGGCCCTTGTAGATCTTGAGGAAGTCGTATCTGTTTTCAAGCGCAAAGGCCGAGAACGAGATTTGGACGGCGTAGCCATCTGGGGCCCTGCGGGGAAAAGAACGGGAGCGCCGTCAGGACGTCGGGCGCGCGGCGGTGCCGGGGACATGGGCAGAGGTGTTCCCGGTTGGAATACTGGCCGGGTGACCCTCACTCGTCACTCACTCACTCGAGCTAATCCACCCACCCACCGGATGATCCAGTGGCAGTTGGCGTTGTCGTCGTAGTCCCCGGGGAAGTTCATGGAGTTGAAGCTCCCGGACATCCCCGTGAGCAGGAAGTTGTCGTCACAGCCGGAATCTGCAGAGGGACGACGCAAACCGGTTGTTTTTTTTTATTGTTCACACGCTCACCTCACCCGCTTGCTTGCCCGCCCACTCGCTCACATCTTGTTGATTGCGGTGTTCGACGGATGGCCTGATGAGGATAACTGCCCCACATTGCACTGCAGCTTTCTTGAGCCCACACTTATTTATTGTCCTATTAGTGCTCCGCTCATAACTCTGCTCAAGTTTTTCCAGTCACTTTATGCCGACCCCTCTGTGAATTGATCCAACTGAGAGGAACCCTAAGACTCATTTTTCCACTGGCTCGTAACCGAGCCGAACCAGCGCGATGACCCCACTTTACCAGTTCGCATTCCGATGATGTTCGCGTACTAAGCTGAGCTATTTAAAACTATCTTCTTGGTTCTTTCGGTAAAGTCACGTAGAATGGAAATAATAAAATAATAAAAATAAAACATAATAAAATAATTCTCACGACGTTTTTTTTATTATGTTTTATTTTTATTATTTTATTATTTCCATTCTACGTGACTTTACCGAAAGAACCAAGAAGATGAATCCCTGGAGTCACGAAAGCTTTAAATCGATATTTAAAACTATTTTATTACTGTTACTGGGTAAGGCCCACTGAGCTATGTAGCTCTTTTTTCAGAAGCGACCAGGCCACAAATGATAGCTCAACGAAGTGGCTTATTGCGTGGCAATTTACAGCTCTAAACGCGTGTTGTTTCTCAATGTGGAGGGGAAAGCCGGAGGATGCGGAGAAAAATCCACACGATCATGGGTGTCAGGGTCGTGATTGAACCCACGACCTCCTGTATGCCAGGCGAGGTAGTTAACATCTCCTAGCCACCGTGGCACCTTCTATGTACGTCATCGGAACGGAGACGGAAGAAAAACTAAAATATAAAATAACTTTGTTCGTACCGAGGCTCCCACAAGGCAACGCGGGAGGGCACGTGGCACAGCTTGGCGCTGGCTATCATAGCGTAGCGGTCGTGTCGCTACAGTTCTGTGCGGTGAGTACAACGTCTTTAGCAAACACGGCACCACGCCTCTCGAAATAAAATGAACATTCATGCGAGCGTGGAACGCAGCCATAAGTCATAAGCTCCAAGGGAAGGGAGAAGGAATTTGAAGCCAGATGGTCTCCCTCCCCTCCTTGTTGCAGAGCCTGAAAGCGAGCGCGTCGGATGTGGGTCCTGCGCTCTTGTCACAATAAACATTTATAAGCAAACAACAAAAATTAATGTCGGAATCGCTCGCGCGTTTCCGACATTCGGCGGTGAACGGGAGCCCCCACGCGGCAAACTTGCAGATGCCTCGGAACGGGAATGGGTTAAGGTGACCTAGCACTTCCCGTGGGCGGGCGTCGAGTATGAGCCACGTGCCCTGGCTAGCCAGGAGAAGGCTTGCACAGCCGACTGTGCACTCACCTCCCGTTCTCTCCCACATTCACGGGAGTTCACGAAACCTCTCTACAAGGGGCCACGGAGGTCGTCAGTAGAGCCGCTGCTTTGCCCACGGCTTCCCGCGCCTCTCAGTTGACTGCAAACCCCGATATCGCCCGCTCTAACCCGGGCGTAAACATTGGGGGGGGGGGGGAGGTGTAGTGAAAGTAAAGGGAGGAAGGCGAGACTGGAGGAGGTTACTATTTCCCCTCTGCTCCACCGCCCCCCGGACCCGCTCCCTCTCGACGTACTGCAGGAGGCTTCGTCGGAGGCGTCGTTGCAGTCGTTGATGCCATCGCAGCGAGCGGACAGGGGGACGCACGAGATGTCGGCGCACACGAACTGGCCCGGGGGACACGGGGCTGCGCACGTGCACGGGCAGAACGCGGGCAGAACGCGCACGTCAAATCAGGAGTTGCTTCCCGATGGGTACAGCTGAACTGCTCCCTGCGTGACCGGGGAAGTTTGTTGCTGCGTCCGAACGTCGATGGGTGGGACATCGTGATACCACGTGACAGGCAACCACTGTGTGAATGCCGGTGGAGCTAGGAGACCGTGGCGTGAACATCGGCTGTGAAGTGCGTCAGGGCGTCCCGGGCGGACTGGTTGTTGCCCTGAACATGCTGGATGGAGGAGGAGGAGGCTGACATAGACTCAAAGAACATTTATCCTTTTACATAGTTTGTAAATGTATCTGGTGTTTTGACGGTGGGAAGTCCCGTGGAATAGCATTCGCTAACAAATAAATGGATAAAATCGCAACCACCACCATCATCATCATCATGACCACCATCATCATCGTCACTAGAATCATCACCATCATTATCGCCACTGACAATCATCATCCACGAGCATCATCATCACCACCAGATTCACCGCCTGTGCCCCCTACCGTGCCAACTTGCGCACAGATACGAAGACAGACAAAGATCTCCCATATAGCCTTCTAACATGCCGTTGGGGCAAGTGCAGTGAGCGAGTTGCAGCTATGAAGGCTGACTCGGCGGGGTGGTGTGTGGCCAGAATTTCCACTGCCCGGCCGCCTTTGTCTCCCCACGGCTGATGTTTCACACAGAGCACCAGGCACTCAGTTATGGCTGAGCGGACCTAAGGGGACGTCCAGGACCGGTTCCGGAAGTTCGGGCACCGCTGTTGGCCATGAGTGGGAATCGAACTCGGGTCGCTGACTTCGGCGTGCAGCGTGCTAAGCGCTGCGCCACCACTCCCCGCTTGCACAGGCGCATCACTGCAACGCCGCTGGTACGAGTGGAGGGCGCTGCACTACCGCCGGGAGAGGGCACCGCACTACCGCTGGAGGGGAGTGTGGGCAATGTGGAGGGGGTCACTCACGGGCGGTGGTGGTGATAATCGGGGGCTCTGGGGACGGGGAGGGGCAGACCCCGGGGATGAGCGCCACGTCATCCAGCGCAATCTCGTTGAACAGCTGGTGCAGCCTGCGGCGCGCCTCCACCACCACCTGCAGGGGGCATCACCACCTCGTCACGCCACGTGGTACGGCGACGATGACGATGGTGGCGACGGTGATGATGGTGACGGTGACCACGGCGATGACGTTGATGATTGTGACGACGACGATGATGGTGGCGATGGTGACGACGGTGATGATGCTGACGGTCACCACGGCGACGACGGTGATGGCTGTGACGACAACGACGACGATGGTGACGATGGTGGCGATGGTGACGACGGTGACGACGGTGAATGTGACCACGGTGACGACGGTGAGTACTGTGACGACACCGATGATGTGACGGTGACACTGGTGATCACAGTGACGGTGACCATAGCGATGATGGCGACGGTGACCACGGTGACGACGGTGATGGTAGGGAGGACTCTGACGACGACAATGGTGGCAAATCTTTTCAAATTCGTCATACTTTTATAGCACTGCCCAAAAAGGTCCCGCGACGTTCAACTTCCCAGCGCGCTCGTTGCTATGACGCCGAGCGGAAAGCAAAACGCTTGCGCTACGAGCCCGTCGACCCGACTTCGATCCCCGCTCACGGCCAACACCGGTGATCATCGTGGTTTTCCATTACCCGACTCACTCGACTCGGCCGAACTCGGCTCTGTGGGGGGGGGGGGGGGGGGGGTGTATAGAGGTACTGTACAACTCGCGCATGCGCCGCCGCCATCTTCTCGGTCTCGTCGCGTGGCCACGAGCGCCCGTTGGGACCGGCGCCGACTTCAAATCGCAAAAACATGGCCGCAACCCCCTTCGACGCGGCCTTCATCCAGCAGCGGATCGAACAGGAGGCCCCATCGACGACACGTCGCCCGTGCCCGCCGATGGGCCTGCAAACGGCGCCCGCCGCGTTCCGACCGCGGCCCGCGGCAAGAGGCTTGGCCAGAGTGGCAGATCGCCGGCGCCGGCTACCTTGAAGCTCTGCGTCTGGCTGATGGCGATCTGCCCGTAGTGCCACTGGTTGCCGTAGTTCCCCTCCTTCTGCCACAGGAGAGAGTCGGCCGCTCCCTCCCTCCGCAGGAACACAGTGAGGCGGTAGACGTCCACCCCGTGCATGTGGTACCTGCGCACGGGGACACGCAGAGGGCCATGCAGAGACACGCGCAGAGACACGCACAGGGAAAGAGACACGTGCATAGACAGACACAAGGACATACATTCATAATCAACGTTTTTGGGTTTAGATCGCGTTATTTATAAATGTGTCGTAACCCTCCACCACCCGACACGACCAATCAGCAAGAAAAAGTGTCACGTTGACAAAAGACAAATAGTTCACTGCTTTAGCTCACCGGTGTGTTGAAGCGTGAAACCACAACATTTACAAAAAATGTTTTGTTAAACTGACAAGGACATAGACTTTGACGAAGACAATTATCCCCTGTAGAGCTTTAACACAACGAGCACCTTACACACACACAGGGACGAATACACACATACACGTAAAATATAAAGATCCCCCGTATAGCCTTAACAAACTATCGGGGCAAGTGCTGTTAGCGAGCACCTGTGGGTGGCCAGCACCACAACCGGCCATCTTTGTCTCCCTAGCGGCGACGTTTACACACCGCACCAGGTACCCATTTGAGGCTGAGTCGATCTAGAAGAGGCCCAGAACCGGTTCAGATAATCGTCACCGGTGTTGGCCGTGAGCGGGAATTGAACCCGGGTCGCCGGGTTCGTAGCGCAGCGCGCTAACTGCTACACTACCACTCCCCATAACACAGAGGGACACACACAGGAACACACACACGGATACAGCGACACACAGAGGGATGAATATACACGCAAAGACATCCTCGTACAGCCTAGACAGGCTGTCGCGCCTCAATAAATTTGGCACAAAACCGCGGGAGCGAAGGGTCGTTGTTGTCCGATGGGAGATATTGTCATCGCCAACAAGTCTGTGTCTGAAGCAGGAGGTGAGCGGTTTGATTATATATTTTTCATTGCAGACGACGTGGATCCGATGATGATGACGATGACGATGATGACGACGATGATAACTAGGATGACAATGATCACGGTGATGACAATGATGACGACGATGTTGACTAAAATGACAATGACTAGGGTAAGAATGACTACGGTGGCAACTACGATGAAGATGATGACGATGACGACTACGATGATGACGAAGATGACGATGATGACTAGGATGACGATGATTATGGTGATGAGAATGATGACGACGATGTTGACTAAAATGACAATGATTAGGGTGCCAACTACGATGATGACGATGATGATGATGATGATAATGGCTACAGTGACAATTACGGTGGCAACTACGATGATGACGACTACGATCATGGTGATGATGACGACGATGACAACTGCGACGACGATTACAACGACGATTACAATGACGACTGCGATGACGATCACGCACGGACCCACCAGAACTGGAAGCACGCCGTCGATGTCTGCGGAGCGAGCAGCTGGCTGACGAGGCTGGCCGCCACGCCGTTCACCGACCCACGGATGTAGTAGCCTGCAGTTCAGGGGACACACAAAGACAAAGGCCCCCCCGGGTAGCCTTTAATAGACTGCTGGGGCAAGTGTCGTTTGCGAGCAAGGCCACTGGAGCGCCCCCCCCCCCCTCCAAGGCCACTGGAGTACCCCCCCAAGGCTACCGGAGCACCACCCCCAAGGCTACCGGAGTACCCCCCCCCCAAGGCCACTGGAGCACCCCCCCCCAAGGCCACTGGAGCACCCCCCCCCAAGGCTACCGGAGCACCCCCCCCTCAAGGCTACCGGAGCACCACCCCCAAGGCCACTGGAGCACCCCTCCCCCAAGGCTACCGGAGCACCACCCCCAAGGCCACTGGAGCACCCCCCCCCCAAGGCTACCGAAGCACCACCCCCAAGGCCACTGGAGCGCCCCCCCCCCAAGTCTACCG
Source organism: Lethenteron camtschaticum (assembly GCA_018977245.1). NCBI lineage: Eukaryota > Metazoa > Chordata > Hyperoartia > Petromyzontiformes > Petromyzontidae > Lethenteron > Lethenteron camtschaticum. The sequence goes on along the minus strand of WFAB01003004.1, from coordinate 10,827 downwards.
GAGCACCACCCCCAAGGCCACTGGAGCACCCCCCCCCCAAGGCTACCGAAGCACCACCCCCAAGGCCACTGGAGCGCCCCCCCCCCCAAGTCTACCGGAGCACCACCCCCAAGGCCACTGGAGCACCCCCCCCAAGGCTACCGGAGCACCACCCCAAGGCCACTGGAGCACCCCCACCCCCAAGGCTACCGAAGCACCACCCCCAAGGCCACTGGAGCGCCCCCCCCCCAAGGCCACTGGAGCACCCCCCCCCCCAAGGCTACCGGAGCACCACCCCCAACGCCACTGGAGCACCCCCCCCCCAAGGCTACCGAAGCACCACCCCCAAGGCCACTGGAGCACCCCCCCCCCAAGGCTACCGGAGCACCACCCCCAAGGCCACTGGAGCACCCCCCCCCAAGGCTACCGGAGCACCACCCCCAAGGCCACTGGAGCACCCCCCCCCAAGGCTACCGGAGACCCACCCCCAAGGCTACCGGAGCACCACCCCCAAGGCCACTGGAGTGCCCCCCCCAAGGCCACTGGATCGCCCCCCTCCCCAAGGCTACCGGAGCACCACCCCCAAGGCCACTGGAGCACCCCCCCCCCAAGGCTACCGGAGCACCACCCCCAAGGCCACTGGAACACCCCCCCCCCAAAGCTACCGGAGCACCACCCCCAAGGCCACTGGAGCACCCCCCCCCCCCCAAGGCTACCGGAGCATCGTTACCGGTGCGTCGCCGACGGTGTGGTCCACATCCGGGCCGGAGCCCTGGGGGCTGCTGGGGCCCCTCAGCCGCTCCCAGTCGGCGCTGTCGTAGGGGTCCTGCTCCCAGTAGCACCAGCCCGACTCGAACGTGCAGTCGATGAGCTCCTTGTCTGCACACAGAGTAGGTGAGTGGGCAGGTGAGCAGGTGAGTGGGTTGGGTGGGTGGGTGAGTGAGCTAGTGGGTGAGTGGGCGGGTGGTGAGTGAACTAGTAGGTGAGTGAGCAGGTGAGTGGGTTGGGTGGGTGAGTGAACTAGTGGGTGAGTGGGTGGGTGAGTGAGCGGGTAAGTGAACTATTAGGTGAGTGGGCAGGTGAGCAGGTGAGTGGGTTGGGTGGTTGTGTGTTGGTGGGTGGGCGAGTGAACCAGTGGGTGAGTGAGTGGGTTGGGTGGGTGGGTGAGTGAGTGGGTTGGGTGGGTGGGTGAGTGAGCTAGTGGGTGAGTGGGCGGGTGGGTGTGCGGGTGAGTGAACTAGTAGGTAGTGAGCAGGTGAGTGGGTTGGGTGGGTGGTGAGCGAGCTAGTGGGTGAGTGGGTGGGTGAGTGAGTGAGCGGGTGAGTGAACTAGTAGGTGAGTGAGCAGGTGAGTGGGTTGGGTGGGTGGGTGGGTGAGTGAACTAGTGGGTGAGTGGGTGGGTGGGTGAGTGAGCGGGTGAGTGAACTATTAGGTGAGTGGGAAGGTGAGCAGGTGAGTGGGTTGGGTGGGTGGATGAGTGAACTAGTGGGTGAGTGGGTGGGTGGGTGAGTGAGCGGGTGAGTGAACTTGTAGGTGAGTGGGCAGGTGAGCAGGTGAGTGGGTTGGGTGGTTGTGATTGTTTGGTGGGTGGGTGAGTGAACCAGTGGGTGAGTGAGTGGGTTGGGTGGGTGGGTGAGTGAGCTAGTGGGTGAGTGGGCGGGTGAGCAGGTGAGTGGGTTGGGTGGTTGTGTGTTGGTGGGTGGGCGAGTGAACCAGTGGGTGAGTGAGTGGGTTGGGTGGGTGGGTGAGTGAGCTAGTGGGTGAGTTGGTGGGTGGGTGAGCGAGCGGGTGAGTGAACTAGTAGGTGAGTGGGCAGGTGAGTGGGTTGGGTGGGTGGGTGACTGAACTAGTAGGTGAGTGAGCTAGTGGGTGAGTTGGTGGGCAGGTGAGTGAACTAGTAGGTGAGTGGGCAGGTGAGCAGGTGAGTGGGTTGGGTGGTTGTGTGTGTTTGGTGGGTGAGTGAGTGAGCCAGTGGGTGAGTGAGTGGGTTGGGGTGGGTGAGTGAGCTAGTGGGTGAGTGGGCGGGTGAGTGAGCGGGTGAGTGAACTAGTAGGTGAGTGGGCAGGTGAGCAGGTGAGTGGGTTGGGTGGTTGTGTGTGTTTGGTGGGTGAGTGAGTGAACTAGTGGGTGAGTGGGTGGGTGGATGAGTGAGCGGGTGAGTGAGTGAACTCGTGGGCGAGTGGGTGGTTGAGTACGTGTTAGTCCGGCAAAGTCTATCGCGGTGAAGGGAGTGAGCGGATGAGTGAGTGGGTAAATAAGTGAGCGGGTGAGTGGGCAATGGATACCCATAGTCATTGACATGCATAATTAATTAATTAATCCCCCCCACTGTCATGACGTCAAACGTCACACGTGACGTCATCACACCAACCCCTCTGTTTAAGGAGCGGAACAGGGGGAAGATTTCTCCACAAATCTTCCTGCCGTCCGCCTGATGATGCTGGTTGTAGTTACTGGCGAAACGTCACGGGGCTCAGATTGTAAATGTTGTGGATTTACTCTCCAACACACAACCGGTGTGTTGTAGTAGTATACTACACTATACACTACACTATACACTACACTATACAATATACTACACTATACACTACACTATAGAATATACTACTATACTATACACTAAACTATATACTACACGATGCACTACACTATACACTACACTACTATACACAATACACACTATACACTAGTCCTGTACTGGTATACTACACTATACACTACACTATACACTACACTACTATACACAATACACACTATACACTAGTGCTGTACTGGTATACTACACTATACACTACATTATACAATATACTACTATACACTACACTATACACTACACCACGATACACAATATAATACACTACACTACACACTATACACTACACTATACACTACACTACACACTAGTGCTGTAGTTGTAACGAATTGGCCACGTTCTGTTTACCAATTGGCCGTGGCGGTTTTAATGGCACAACATTCATACATTTACGTGATCTCTCCCAAACGAACACCTCTGTGTTACGAGCCGCAGAAGAGCGATACCAGAGCGACTGACCGCTGGAGAGCGACAACGAGCGAGCGTCCGGAGCGAATCGGTGAGTGGTGGATGACGACGATGATGACGATGATGTTGATGATGACGATCGTGACGGTGACGACGGTGACGACGATGATGACGACGATGACGACATTGATGATGACGATCGTGACGATGACGGCAATCATGACGACGATGGTAACGGTGATGACGACGATGATGACGACGACGACGTTGATGATGACGATCGTGACCATGACGACGATGGTAACGGTGATGATGACGATGGTGATGACGACGATGATGACGACGACGACGACGTTGATGATGACGATCGTGACCATGACGACGATGGTAACGGTGATGATGACGATGGTGATGACGACGATGATGACGACGACGACGTTGATGATGACGATCGTAACCATGACGACGATGGTAACGGTGACGATGGTGACGATGATGATGACGACGGCGACGTCGTACTGGAGAGGTCTCCGAAGAAGAAGGAGCTGTAGCGAGCGGCGAAGCCGCTGCTGTTGAGGCTGACGTCACTCGAGAACTCGACGGTGGCCACGTTGGAGAAGAGTCGCACCAAACCGGGGTTCTCGGTTCCCGTGAGCGAAGCTGAGTTGGGGAGGGGGAGGGGAGGGGGGGGAGGGGGGAGGGGGGAGGGGGGAGGGAGGAGGGGTGGACAATTGTCAATGGCCGGTTGCGTCCAGGTCTCTCCCCAGGCCCCGGCGCAACCCAGAACGCCAGGTCCGTCGTGACCCTTGTGATCGCCAGCACCACCACCAGCAGCAGCAGCAGCAGCAAACATCACCACCACCACTATCACCACCGTCACCACTACCAGCACCACCACAACCATCACCACCACCACCGTCACCACCACCAGCATCACCACCACCACCACCAGCATCACCACCACCGCCACCACCAGCACCACCACCACCTCTACCAGTGCCACCGTCACCACCGTCACCACCACAACCATCACCACCACCACCGTCACCACCACCACCAGCACCACCACCGTCACCACCAGCACCATCACCACCGCCACCACCATCACCACCACGGCCACTCACCTCTCAGCAGCATGTCCTCTCCCAGTCCGCTGTAGATGCGCAGGAAGTCGTAGTTGAACTCCACGCTGAAGGCCGAGAACGTGAAGTCGATGGCGTGGCCCTGGGGGACCCTGGGACGTGGCAGTGAGGGACACGCAGAGAGACACGTGATATGGTGAGTGACACGGTGAGAGACACGTGACACGGTGAGTGACACAGTGAGAGACACGTGACATGGTGAGTGACACGGTGAGAGACACGTGACACGGTGAGTGACACAGTGAGAGACACGGTGACATGGTGAGTGACACAGTGAGAGACACGTGACACGGTGAGAGACACGGTGAGAGACACGGGGACATGGTGAGAGACACGGAGAGAGACACAGTTAGAGAAACGGTGAGAGACACGGTGAGAGACACGGTGAGAGACATGTGACATGGTGAGTGACACGGTGAGAGACACGGTGAGAGACACGGTGAGAGACACGGTGAGAGACACGGTGAGAGACACGGTGAGTGACACGGAGAGAGACACGGTGAGAGACACGGTGACATGGTGAGAGATACGGTGAGAGACACGGAGAGAGACACGGCAAGTAACACGCAGAGAGACACGGAGAGAGACACCGACGGCATGGACACCGACGTTAATTCTGATGATGACGACGACGATGATGACGACGACGGCGACTCACTGAATGATCCATCGGCAGTTCGTGTTATCCTCGTAGTTCTGGGGGTAGTTGATGGAGTGGAAATCTCCCGACGTCTCCGTGAAGAGGAAATTGTCATCGCAGCCCGAAGCTGTACGCACCCGAACCAGAATCAGAGGAATCGGGGAGTTCATATCTCATCGACTAAAGCCCCCTCGCTCGCTCGCTCATCCACCCTCTCATCTCCACCACTCTCCCCACTCAAACCCACTCACTCGTCCACTCAGTTATCCACCCTCTCATCTCCACCACTCTCCCCACTCGCCCACACACTCATGCTCACTCACACCCGCTCACTCATCCACTCAGTCATCCACCCTCTCATCTCCACCACTCTCCTCACTCGCCCACACACACACGCTCATTCACACCCACTCACTCGCCCACTCGGTTATCCACCCTCTCATCTCCACCACTCTCCCCGCTCGCCCACACACACATGCTTACTCACACCCACTCACTCGCCAACCCACTCGCCCACTCTCCCACACTCACACACACACAGTTACTCAACCACACACACTAGCCCACCCACTCTCCCACCCACCCACACTCTCACTCACTCGCTCACCCACACACTCACTCAACCACTCGCCCACTCACACCCACACACTCAACCATCAACTCTCTCTCTGTGTGTGCCCATCTCTCTCTGTGTGCCCATCTCTCTCTGTGTGCCCATCTCTCTGTGTGTGCCCATCTCTTTCTGTGTGCCCATCCCATCTCTCTCTCTCTGTGTGCCCATCTCTCTCTGTGTGCCCATCTCTCTGTGTGTGCCCATCTCTCTCTGTGTGCCCATCCCATCTCTCTCTCTCTGTGTGCCCATCTCTCTCTGTGTGTCCATCTCTCCCTGTGTCCATCTCTCTCTCTCTCCCTGTGTCCATCTCATCTCTCTCTCTCTGCGCCCACGTCTTCCCACGCCGGCGTGTCTCACCGCAGTTGGCCTCGTCGGTCTTGTCGGCGCAGTTCTCCACGCCGTCGCAGATCGCGCGGCGACGCACGCACGTCACCGCGTCGCACGACAGCTCGCCGGCACCGCACGCCGCTACGGAGGGGCGGGGGGGGGAGCGGACGAGGGGGGGGGAGGGAGAGAGGATGATGTCGATAATGATGACGATGATGTCGTTGACGATGATGATGATGACAACGATGATGAAGATGATGACGACGATGACGATGGTGTCCATCATGATGACGATGATGATGATGACGATGATGTCGATGACGATGACGATGATGTCGATGACGATGATGAAGACGATGATGATGATGACAACGATGATGACGACGATGACGATGGTGTCCATCATGATGACGATGATGATGATGACGATGACGACGATGATGACGATAACAACGACGATGATGACGATAACAACGACGATGACGACGATGATGATGTCGACGATGATGACGATGGTCGTCGACATCATTGTCGTCGTCATCGTCGGGAGGGAGGGGGGACAGAAGGAGGCAGGGAGGGCTAAGGGAGGGGTGCTGGCAGAAAAGGATGACATTGGTGGTGGTGGCGATGGTGGTGGTGGTGGCGGTGGCGATGGCGGTGGCGGTGGCGGTGGCGGTGACGGTGGCGGTGACGGTGGTGGTGGTGGTGGCAGCGATGGCGGCGGCAGTGGTGGCGGCGGTGGCTATGGTGGTGGTGGTGGTGGCGGTAGCGATGGTGGTGGCGATGGTGGTGGCGATGATGGTGGCGATGGTGGTGGCGATGATGATGGCGGTGGCGGTGGTGGTGGCGATGGTGGTGGTGGTGGCGATGGTGGTGGCGATGATGGTGGCGATGATGGTGGCGATGGTGGTGGCGATGATGATGGCGGTGGCGGTGGTGGTGGCGATGATGATGGCGGTGGAGGTGGTGGCAGCGGTAGTGGTGGCGGTGATGGTGGTGGCAGCGGTAGTGGTGGTGGTGTTGGTACCCTGCGATTGGATGGACTCGATCCAGGAGGAGAATGAGGTGACGCGCGCGAAGACGTCGTAGTTGACGGAGCAGCGCCCCTCCGAGTCGACCAAGCCCCAGCTGGTGACGCCGGCCAGGTACCAGCGCCCGTCGAAGCGCTGGCACACCAGCGGTCCGCCGCTGTCTCCCTGCGGCCAGGACAGGGAGACGGCTCCATCCCTCGGGCGGGTGGGCGGGCGGGCGTGTGGCCGAGTGGGCGAGCGAGCGAGTGGGTGAATGAGGGGGCGATTGAGTAGGTGGGTGGGCGAGCGAGCGAGTGAGTGACCAATTGAGTGGGTGGTTGAGTGACAGGGTGAGTGAGTGGGCGAGCGGCTGAGTGGGCGAGCGAGTGGGTGAATGAGTGGGCGAGTGAGCAGGTGGTTGAGTGATAGGGTGAGAAAGTGGGTGGCCGAATGGGTGAATGAGGGGGCGATTTAGTTGGTGGGTGACCAATTGAGTGGGTGGTTGAGTGACAGGGTGAGTGAGCAGGCGAGCGGCTGAGTGGGCAAGCGAGTGGGTGAATGAGTGGGCGAGTGAGCGGGTGAGTGACCAATTGAATGGGTGTTTGAGTGACAGGGTGAGTGAGCGGGCGAGCGGCTGAGTGGGCGATCGAGTGGGTGACTGAGGGGGCGATTGAATGGGTGAGTGACCAATTGAGTGGGTGGTTGAGTGACAGGGTGAGTTAGCGGGCGAGCGGCTGAGTGGGCGAGCGAGTGGGTGAATGAGGGGCGATTGAGTGGGTGGGTGGGCAAGTGAGCGAGTGGCCGAGCGAGTGAGCAAGCGATTGATCAAGAGGGCGAGCGAGTGGGTACTCACGGAGCACACGCCGGCGTGCCCGGCCTTGTAGGCGGCGCAGATCATCCTGGGCGACACCTTCCCCACGTGGATCGACTCGTTGCACAGCTGCTGGTTCATGATGGGGATGCGCAGCTCCTGCAGAACGCTGGGCAGTGCGCCTGCAGCACGCGCACACATCAGGGGGGTCCACTCACTCGCGCCGTTGCCGCGACTCTGTGGGCATTGTCTGGGTGACCGGCAAGCCTCGCTGCTGCGTCCATGCATGCCACGCCACTACCGCCGCCACCACCGCTACCACTACCGAAACCACCGCCACCCAACGCCGCCACTGCCAACACAGCCACCACTGCCAACACAACCACAACCACCGCCACCACCGCCACCACCGCCACAGCCACCGCCACCACAACCACAACCACCATCGCCACCACAACCACCGCCACCACCGCCACCACCACAACCACCAACCTACCGGCGCCGTCCTTGCCCAGCCGGAGGTGAAGCACAGCTCGCCGTCGTTGAAGACCAAGTCGCCCGAGGGGACGCACGCCGGCCCCACCAGGCCCGAGGCCTTCACCGGCACACGGCACACAGACAAAGGTCACCCGGGTAGCCTTCACCGGCACACAGACAAAGGTCACCCGGGTAACCTTCACCGGCACACGGCACACAGACAAAGGTCACCCGGGTAGCAGAGGTCGCAAACGGGTTTTGATTCCTTACCCGTACCCGGCCGCACCAGGGTCGCAAACGGGTACCCGTACCCAGCTCGTGAGCACGTGAGTGCAAACGAATCAACGCTAATCGCTTAGCCGAGTTCAACAACAACAATAACAACACGACGACGGTGTTCGCTAAACGAGTAAGAAAGGAAGGGAGTGATGGAAGAAGAGGGAGACGAGAGAGAGAGGGAGGGAGGAAGGGAATCGATAGAAGTGGAGGGTGGGTGAGCGAGTGACTGGGTGAGTGAGCGCGTGAGTGAGTGAGCGGAGTGAGTGAGTGAGGGACGATAGAAGTGGAGGGTGAGTGAGCGCGTGAGTGAGTGAGTGAGCGCGTGAGTGAGTGAGTGAGCGAGTGAGTGAGTGAGGGACGATAGAAGTGGAGGGTGGGTAGTGAGCGAGTGAGTGAGGAGTGAGCGCGTGAGTGAGTGAGTGAGTGAGCGCGTGAGTGAGTGACTGAGTGAGTGAGCGGTGAGTGAGTGAGCGAGTGAGTGAGCGAGTGACTGAGTGAGTGAGCGAGTGAGTGAGCGAGTGAGTGAGTGAGTGAGCGAGTGAGTGAGTGAGGGACGATAGAAGTGGAGGGTGGGTGAGTGACTGAGTGAGTGAGCGAGTGAGGAGTGAGGAGTGGAGTGGGGAGTGAGCGAGTGAGAGGAGTGAGGGTGAGTGAGCGAGTGACTGAGTGAGTGAGCGAGCGGTGAGTGAGTGACTGAGTGAGTGAGCGCGTGAGTGAGTGAGTGAGCGGTGAGTGAGTGAGCGCGTGACTGAGTGAGCGAGCGAGTGAGTGAGTGACTGAGTGAGTGAGCGCGTGAGTGAGTGAGTGAGTGAGCGAGTGAGTGAGTGAGTGAGGGACGATAGAAGTGAGGGTGGTGAGTGAGGCGGACTGGTGGCGAGCGAGTGAGTGAGGATGAGTGAGTGAGCGGTGAGTGAGTGAGCGGTGACTGAGTGAGCGAGCGAGTGAGTGAGTGACTGAGTGAGTGAGCGCGTGAGTGAGTGAGTGAGTGAGCGAGTGAGTGAGTGAGGGACGATAGAAGTGGAGGGTGGGTGAGTGAGCGCGTGACTGAGTGAGCGAGTGAGTGAGTGACTGAGTGAGTGAGCGCGTGAGTGAGTGAGTGAGCGCGTGACTGAGTGAGCGAGCGAGTGAGTGAGTGACTGAGTGAGTGAGCGCGTGAGTGAGTGAGTGAGCGAGTGAGTGAGTGAGTGAGCGCGTGAGTGAGTGAGTGAGTGAGCGAGTGAGTGAGTGAGGGACGATAGAAGTGGAGGGTGGGTGAGTGAGCGAGTGAGTGAGCGCGTGAGCGCGTGAGTGAGCGAGTGACTGAGGAGTGAGTGAGCGAGTAAGTGAGGAAATCGATAGAAGTGGAGGGTGGGTGGGTGAGCGAGTGACTGAGTGAGTGAGCGCGTGACTGAGTGAGTGAGTGAGCGAGTGAGTGAGGACGATAAAAGTGGAGGGTGGGTGAGTGAGGAGTGACTGAGTGAGTGAGTGAGCGAGTGAGTGAGGACGATAAAAGTGGAGGTGGGTGAGTGAGCGAGTGACTGAGTGAGTGAGCGAGCGAGTGGTGAGTGAGGGAAGCGATAGAAGTGAAGGGTGGGTGGGTGTCAGCTGGTGGCAGCGGTGGGTCCCTGCGTCGCTGACCGTGACGCTGCCCGCGAGGGGGCTGGCGAGGCGCACGAGGCCCACGTCGTAGTCCACGGCCGTGGGGCTGCACGCGGCGTCCCCGTAGCACGGGTGGGGCAGCAGGGCGCGCACCGGCCGCACCACGGCGCCCGCCGGGATGCTGCCCGCCACCGTGGCCAGCGAGCCAAGCACCACCTGCAGGGAGTTGGGGTCACTGAGGGGGGAGGGAGGGAGGAGGGAGAGAGGGGGAGGGGGGAAGGGAGGGGGGAAGGGAGGGGGGCGGGAGAAGGTAGAGAAGTTATTCATGGTGAGGGGGTCCTTCACGCAGAGTTAAGCGTCGAACTGGGACCCCGGAGCGTCAAGGGCATTGCGGGCCCTTGACGACGAGGAGGACGAGCGAGAAAGTGAGCGAGCGAGTGAGCGAGATTGTGAGCGAGAGTGAGCGAGTGAGCAAGTGAGCGAGAGAGCGAGTGAGCGAGAGAGCGAGCGAGAGAGCGAGCGAGCGAGCGAATGAGTGAGAGAGAGAGAGCGAGAGAGTGAGCGAGCGAGTGAGCGAGAGAGTGAGCGAGTGAGTGAGCGAGCGAGTGAGCGAGAGAGAGAGCGAGAGAGTGAGCGAGCGAGTGAGCGAGATTGTGAGCGAGAGAGTGAGCGAGAGAGCGAGAGAGTGAGCGAGAGAGAGAGAGCGAGAGGGTGAGCGAGAGAGTGAGCGAGAGAGTGAGCGAGAGAGTGAGCGAGAGAGTGAGCGAGAGGTGGGGGTTTACATAAAGCAAAGTTATTATAAAAAAAAAAATTACGAAATGATGAACGAAGCAAAGTGCCGACTACACCGAGCATCTTTTTGTTTCCACTGATCGTAAAAAACCAAGGACGACTCACGTGTTGACGATGCAGTGAGCGGCCGTGACCAGCCACTCGTTGTTGATGAGCGAGGCGCCGCACCGATGCCTCC
>WFAB01003003.1:0-22850 GCA_018977245.1 Lethenteron camtschaticum | reverse complement strand
CAAAGTGCACCCCAAAAACATCTCCCGTCTCGCCCCCAAACCTCCCCCCCCACTCACCTCGCCCGGCACTTTCTCAAAGTGCACCCCAAAACATCTCCCGTCTCGCCCCCAAATCCCTCCCCCCACCCACCCCGCCTGGCACTTTCTCAAAGTGCACCCCAAAACATCTCCTGTCTCGCCCCCCAAACCCCCCCCCACCCACCCCGCCCGGCACTTTCTCAAAGTGCACCCCAAAACATCTCCTGTCTCGCCCCCAAACCCCTCCCCCACCCACCTCGCCCGGCACTTTCTCAAAGTGCACCCCAAAACATCTCCCGTCTCGCCCCCAAACCCCTCCCCCACCCACCTCGCCCGGCACTTTCTCAAAGTGCACCCCAAAACATCTTCTGTCTCGCCCCCAAACCCCCCCCCACCCACCCCGCCCGGCACTTTCTCAAAGTGCACCCCAAAACATCTCCTGTCTCGCCCCCAAACCCCCCCCCCACCCACCTCGCCCGGCACTTTCTCAAAGTGCACCCCAAAACATCTCCCGTCTCGCCCCCAAACCCCCCCCCCACCCACCTCGCCCGGCACTTTCTCAAAGTGCACCCCAAAACATCTCCCGTCTCGCCCCCAAACCCCTCCCCCACCCACCTCGCCCGGCACTTTCTCAAAGTGCACCCCAAAACATCTTCTGTCTCGCCCCCAAACCCCTCCCCCACCCACCTCGCCCGGCACTTTCTCAAAGTGCACCCCAAAACATCTCCCGTCTCGCCCCCAAACCCCTCCCCCCACCCACCTCGCCCGGAACTTTCTCAAAGTGCACCCCAAAACATCTCCCGTCTCGCCCCCAAACCCCCCCACCCACCCACCCACCCCGCCCGGCACTTTCTCAAAGTGCACCCCAAAACATCTCCCGTCTCGCCCCCAAACCCCTCCCCCCACCCACCTCGCCCGGCACTTTCTCAAAGTGCACCCCAAAACATCTCCCGTCTCGCCCCCAAACCCTCCCCCCCACCCACCCCGCCCGGCACTTTCTCAAAGTGCACCCCAACACATCTCCCATCTCGCCCCCAAACCACCCCACCCACCCACCCACCCCGCCCGGCACTTTCTCAAAGTGCACCCCAAAACATCTCCCGTCTCGCCCCCAAACCCCTCCCCCACCCACCTCGCCCGGCACTTTCTCAAAGTGCACCCCAAAACATCTCCCGTCTCGCCCCCCCACCCACCCCACCCGGCACTTTCTCAAAGTGCACCCCAAAACATCTCCCGTCTCGCCCCCCACATCCACCCCGCGTCTCATTCTGCGAACGGCGATCAAAGTGTCGGGAGGTCTACTAATATTCCCCTTTTTTCTGGCAACAAAACTGACACCTTTTGCAAGGAACCATGCTTACATTAACCACAATACTTGCAGTCAAATGCAAACAAAAAAAACAATACTCTGATCATTCATGCATTGTCTTTGAAACTGATTGGTCCACACCAGAGACAGCTTTCCTTAGAGCCTCGTCTCATATGGTGTTCGACCAAATGACGCCAAAAGGCGCACAGTTCAAAGACAACGCACTGTCAGAGTAATGATTCTAGATTTGAAGCTTTCGTGACTGCAAGGATTCATATTCTTAGGTTTTAACTACACTTATTTGGCCAATCTTATTTGACAGACAACTATTACAGGTTATTGATAGACAGCCAGGCTTGTTTTTACCATGTTTAGTTCTTTCTTTTTACACACTATTGTTATGTAGGCCAGGCTTAGTCACAAACCGTACCTCTCCATAACAAAGGCTCACCCTCTTAAGCCTCACCTTACCATATGAATATATGGAGTGGTAGCTCTTGCAATCTCTCATTTACTTGATACAGCTGTCGTGGCTGTGACGGTTCCACCTGAAGACGGAAGCTTGTGTTGCCTCCGAAACGTTGTGATTTTTATTTTATTTTACTTTCATTAATTTTAATGTTTTTTTCCAGAGTAATAATGTCGGGAGGTCGTGACGCTCCAGTGACGAGGAGGCATCGGACCACGTGGGCGCGTGCCCAGCCGATGTCCGAAGTTTTTTGCCCTCGAAGTTACAGTGAGGGAAAACTAGTATTTGATCACCCCGCTGATTTTGTACGTTTGCCCACTGACAAAGAAATGATCAGTCTAAAATGTTAATGGTAGGTTCGTTTGAACAGTGAGAGAAAGAATAACAACAACAAAAATCCAGAAAAACGCATGTCAAAAATGTTGTAACTTGATTTGCATTTTAATGAGGGAAATAAGTGATCATCGGCCGCCAGGGTGGCGAGGAGATGTTAACTACCTCGCCTGGTGTACAGGGAGTCGTGGGTTCGATCCAGACCCTGACGCCTGCTGCTGTATATTTGGAATTTGCGTGTCTCTCTCTCTCACCATCACCATCATCACGGTGGCTAGGAGATGTTAACTATCTCGCCTGGTCTACAGGAGGTCGTGGGTTCGATCACGAACCTGAAGCCTGTTGTATATTTGGAGTTTGCGTGTGTCTCTCTCTCTCATCATCATCGCGGTGGCTAGGAGATGTTGACTACCTCGCCTGTTCTACAGGAGGTCGTGGATTCGATCCCGACCCTGACGCCTGCTGCTGTATATTTGGAGTTTGCGTGTCTCTCTCTCATCATCATCATCACGGTGGCTTGGAGATGTTAACTACCTCACCTGGTATACAGGAGATCGTGGATTCGATCCCGACCCTGACGCCTGCTGCTGTATATTTGGAGTTTGCGTGTCTCTCTCTCTCACCATCACCATCATCACGGTGGCTAGGAGATGTTAACTACCTCGCCTGGTGTACAGGAGGTCGTGGGTTCGATCACGACCCTGAAGCCTGTTGTATATTTGGAGTGTGCGTGTATCTCTCTCTCTCTCATCATCATCACGGTGGCTAGTAGATGTTAACTACCTCGCCTGGTCTACAGGAGGTCGTGGATTCGATCTAGACCCTGACGCCTGCTGTGTAGTTGGAGTTTGCGTGTCTCTCTCTCTCTCTCCCCGTGGTCGCGTGGATTTTTCTCCGAGTCCTCCGGTTTTTCCCTCCACATTTAGAATCAACAATCAACGTGCGTTTAGACGTTTTAGTTGCTGCTATCAATGTCCACGTGGTGATGATGATGATGATAAGCCACTTCGTTGAGCTATAATTTCTGATAGCCAGATCGCTTCTGCAAAAGAGCTAGAAAGCTCAGTGGGGCTAATGTGGTCAAATAAAAAAAACACGTAATAAAATAATAAAAATAAAACATAATAAAATAATTCTCACGACGTTTCGGCCACAACGCAAGCAGCCGTCCTCAGGTGAAGACCAGGTCTGTCGGGGAGACCGCGTCTGAATGACGCTTCTGAATGACCCTGTCTCCCCAGCGTCTGAATGACGCGGTCTCCTCGACAGACCTGGTCTTCACCTGAGGACGGCTGCTTGCGTTGTGGCCGAAACGTCGTGAGAATTGTATTTTATTATGTTTTATTTTATTTATTTTATTACTTCCCTTCTACGTGACTTTACCGAAAGAACCAAGAAGATGAATCCCTGCACTCACGAAAGCTTTAAATCGAAAAAAAACACGCTTTTATAAAGTATCAGTTTATCGCAGTGTTGTGACAAAAATGACATCATACCGTGAAAAACGATGTCATGTCGTAAAGAGTTATATCGTACCGTTAAGATTATGCCGTATCGTAGAAAAATGAAATCGTATCGTGAATAATGATGTCGTATCGTGGACAAATGATATCGTACCACATTCCTGCTGAGGGAGCTGGTAGGAACGTTGGGTTGCTCGGTCAATGGCCAGGGTCAACGGCGGCGTGGTGTATTCCGCAAATATGGCCGACTGTGAGGGCGGGCACAAGCCGGCGTGAGTAGGTTAAACGTTGAGTTTTATAAGGGCACCACGGGGTGACCAGCCCCTCCCACCCAGCCCCACCCCCACCCAGCCCACCCTCCCCACCCAGCCCCTCCCCACCCAGCCACTCCCCACCCAACCCCTCCCCACCCTCTCCACCCAGCCCCTCCCCACCCAGCCCCTCCCCACCCTCCCCTCCCATCCAGCCCCACCCTCCCCTCCCAGCCCCTCCCCAACCTCCCCTCCCCACTCAGCCCCTCCCCACCCAGCCACACCCCTCCCACTCCCCACCCAGCCCCACCCTCCCCACCCAGCCCCACTCAGCCCCACCCTCCCCACCCAACCCATCCCCACCCAGCCCCTCCCTGCACGACGGACGGACGGACACAATAATCCCCTGTGGGCTGATGTAACCAGGAGGTTCCTACCAGTAAAATATTTCAATGCCTCGACCCATTTTGTATGATTTGGTACCCGCCATGAGGAGCACACGGTGAGAGATAATTATCGGCCTAAGGCCTCATCTGGTATCACCAGTGACACGTGGTCAGGGGAGGCACAGCCTCATCTGTCAGACTCCAATGAGATTAGCTTTTACGCACCAGGGTCGCAAACGTGTACCCGTACCCGGCCGGGTACAACTTCCGTGGATGTCTTTGGAGCTGCTCCTTCTGCTGCTGCGCTACCGGTTGGAGTCACAGCGCCACTGCTGCCCCACCCACCCTCCCACCCTCCCACCCACCCACCCACCCACCCTCCCACCCTCGCACCCACCCTCCCACCCACCTTCCCACCCTTCCACCCTCCATCCCTCCCACCCTCTCACCCTCCCACCCACCCACCCTCTCACCCTCCCACCCACCCACCCACCCTCCCTCCCACCCACCCACCCACCCTCCCACCCTCCATCCCACCCTCCCTCCCTCCCACCCACCTACCCACCCTCCCACCCTCCATCCCTCCCACCCTCTCACCCTCCCACCCACCCACCCTCTCACCCTCCACCCACCCACCCACCCTCCCACCCTCCCACCCACCTACCCACCCACCCACCCACCCTCCCACCCTCCCACCCACCCTCCCACCCACCCACACACCCTCCCACCCTCCATCCCTCCCATCGCTCGATGTTTCCATGGCGACCGCATGAGGAGTCCAACATGACGAGACCGATTACATTTACCCACCCACACCGCCAGCACGCCCCACCAGCACCCCCCCACCACTACTACCCCCCACCAACACTGCCCCCCACCACCACCACTACAACCACCCCCCACCACTACTACCCCCCCACCAACACTGCCACCCACCACCACCACTACTACCCCCCCCCCAACACTACCCCCCACCACCACCACTCCCACCACCGCTACTACCCCCCAACACCCACCACCACCCACAACCACCACTACTACCCCCCAACACTGCCCCCCACCACCACCCACCACTACCCCCCAACACTGCCCCCCACCACCACCACTACCCTCGCCAACACTGCCCCCCACCACCACTACCACCACCACCCACCACCACCACTCCCACCACCACTACTACCCCCAACACTGCCCCCCACCACCACTACCACCACCACCACCCACCACAGCCACCACCGCCACCACTACCCCCCCCCCAACACTGCCCCCCACCACCACTACCACCACCACCACTCCCACCACCACCACTCCTACCACCACTACTACCCCCCAACACTGCCCCCCCACCACCCCCACCACCCACAACCACCTTCCTAACTCTCCCTCCCTATCACCACCCCCGTCCTTACTCCCTATCCGCTCCTCTTCCTCCTCCTCTCTTCCGGGCCGCACTTTCCTCTTCACCCCCCCCCCCCCCTCATTTACCTTCTGTCTTCCCCTCCTGCTCATCCTTTACCTCCTGGTGTCTCCCTCCTGATCCTCCTCCTCCTCTCCTCCCCATCTCGCCCTCCTCCCTGTCTCTCCCTCCTCCTCCTCCCTCTTTTCCTCCTCCTCGTGTCTCCATCCTCCCTGTCTCTCCATCCTCCTCCTCCCTCTCCTCGTGTCTCCCTCCTCCTCCCTCTCCTCCTCCTCGTGTCTCCATCCTTCCCGTCTCTCCTCCTCCTCCCCGTCTCTCCCTCCTCCTCCTCTTCTCCATCTCTCCATCGTCCCCGTCTCTCCATCCTCCTCCTCCCTCTCATCCTCCTCCCTCTCCTCCTCTTCGTGTCTCCATCATCCTCCCTGTCTCTCCCTCCTCCTCCCTCTCCTCCTCCTCCCCGTCTCTCCATCCTCTTCCTCGTGTCTCTCCTCCTCCCTACCTCCCCGTCCCCTACTCTCCCTTCTCCTCCTCCTCCTCCCCATCTCTTCATCCTCCTCCTCCCTCTCCTCGTGTCATCCTCCTCCCTCTCATCCTCCTCCCCATCTCTCCATCCTCTTCCTCCCTCTCCTCCTCCTCGTGTCTCTCCTCCTCCTCGTGTCTCTCCTCCTCCTCCCTACCTCCCCGTCCCCTTCTCTCCCTCTCCTCCTCCTCATCCTCGTGTCTCCATCCTTCCCGTCTCTCCATCCTCTTCCTCCCTCTCATCCTCCTCGCGTCTCTCCTCCTCCCTGCCTCCCCGTCCCCTTCTCTCTCTCCCCCTCTCCTCATCCTCGTGTCTCCCCCGTCCCTCCTCCCCTCTCCATCTCCCACCGCTCCCCCCTCCCCCTCTCTCTCTCGTTCCCGTTTCCGTTTCAAGGGACGAAATGAATTTTTGACATTCTGCCCAATCAAGGCTCCACGAGTGGGACCCGCGCAGAGGCGCGTATCTGTGAGGTCGTGTGATGACGGATGGGGGGGGGGGGCACGGCGAGGTGGGAGGGGGGCGAGACAACACGTGTCCGTGTGTGTGTGTCTGCGTGGTGAGCGGTGGCGCAGTGGTTAGCGCACTGCGCTGCGAACCCGGCGACCCCGAGTTCGTTTCCCGTCGACAGCCAAAATCGGTGGGCGATTTTTTAAACGATTCCCCGGTCACCCGTAGGTCGATTCAGCCTTAAATGAGTACCTGGCGCGGTGTGTAAACATCATATTTGGGGAGACAAAGGCGGCCGGGCATGGAACTGGCCACTCACCCCCACCCCCCCGTGTATTGTTTCGGCCTTCATAGGTGCTACCCGCTAACAGCACTTGCCCCAAAGAGTATGTTCAGGCTATACGGGGGATCTTTGTCTGTCCTTGTTTTGGGAACGGTGGCGCATTGGTCAGCGCGCTGCGCTACGATCCCGGCGACCCGAGTTCGATTCCCGCTCAAGATTCTCCGAACCGGTCCTGGGACTCCCCTAGGTCGACTCAGTCTCAAATTAGTACCTGGTGCGATGTGTGGGGAGTCAAAGGCGGCCGGGCGTGGTGCTGGCCACCCACCCCCTCGGGCTGCCGTGCCAGCCTTCATAGGCGCTCGCTACTCGCTAGCAGCACTTGCTCCAAAAGGCTCGTCTAGGCTACACGGGGCATCTTTATCATTGAGTGGCATTCATTCTCCGCTGTTGCTCACGGTCTAAAATTATCCTCCTGCACGCCTCGATGCGTTGCTGTTGTCCTTGTTCGCCGTTCCCAGTGGAAACGCCCCAGCGTCTCGCGTTAGCCGTGCCGTGCCGTCGTGTTTCTCTTCAGGCATTCGCGTTCGCCGTGTCACAGCGCGTGGATTTAACGCGTGTGTTGTCTGCTGGTGACTTTGTGAATTTCGTAGCGGGAATCGCATCCGGTGGTGTTACTGCTGGCGGCGATAAACGTTGTTTAAAAATGCAAGCCCTTAAATACAACTACACTATGGGAACCTCATTTGCCAGTAAAAATATGATCATTGTTTTTTTACCCTTCTATCTGGCAACAAAACTGACACCTTTTTACAAGGAGTCATGTTTGCATAGACCGCAATGCCTGCAGTCATAATACAAACAAAAGACATAACTCTGATAATGTGCACTGTCCTTGAAGTTGATTGGTCCACACCCGAGACAGCTTTCCTTAGAGCCTAGTCTCACATGGGTTGGACCAGATGACGCCAAAAGGCGCACAACCCATAGTGTAGATGCTTGCCCCGAGCTCTCATACTCTGATGGTGCATTGTCTTTGAGTTGTGCGCCTTTTGGCGTCATCTGGTCCAACCCATGTGAGACTAGGCTCTAAGGAAAGCTGTCTCGGGTGTGGACCAATCAACTTCAAGGACAGTGCATACATTATCAGAGTTATGTCTTTTGTTTGTATTATGACTGTAGGTATTGCGGTCTATGCAAACATGACTCCTTGTAAAAAGGTGTCAGTTTTGTTGCCAGATAGAAGGGTAAAAAACCAATTACCTTAAATACAAGTTAAGTTGTATTTAAGGGCTTGCATCTTGAATCCCTGCCTCACTTGATGCAGCAAATCTGGCTGTGACGGTCCCACCTGATGACGGAGACTTGTGTTGCCTCCGAAACGTCGTGATTTTTATTTCATTTTTATTAATTTTAATTTCATTTTTTTACCTACGTGACTTTACCGAAAGAACTAAGAGTATGAATCCTTGCAGTCACGAAATCATCAAATCTAGAATTAAGTTATACAAATAGGGGTTTTCCCCTTTTTTCTGGCAACAAAACTGACACCTTTTACAAGGAATCATGCTTACATTAACCACAATACTTGCAGTCAAATGCAAACAAAAAACAATACTCTGATAATGTATGCATTGTCTTTGAAACTGATTGGTCCACACCAATCAGTCAAATGCAAACCAAAAACAATACTCTGATAATTTATGCATTGTCTTTGAAACTGATTCGTCCACACCAATCAGTTTCAAAGACAATGCATAAATTATCAGAGAATTGTTTTTTGTTTGCATTTGACTGCAAGTATTGTGGTTAATGTAGACATGATTTCTTGCAAAAGGTGTCAGTTTTGTTGCCAGAAAAAAGGGGAAAACCCCTATTTGTATATGTTGGTACTGGCAAAGGAGGTCCCATGATGTAGAATTAAGTTGTTTAAAAAGTCAAAAAGTCCGTTCCGTCGTTGAGGTTACGTGTAATGCAGAGCAGCCGAGACGTGAGAATTGCAGCCAGAGCGGGCACCATACCCGGGCAGTCCCCACGGCACCTGCCGGGGTCATTTTCCCGTGACCTTCTCCTGCCGGTAGGAGACCCTTCGACGCTTCACGTGGCCTCGATGGCGGCCGTGGTGACGTGGCCGCCATTGAGTTGGCAACTACACGTGTTGTTATTGTTGGGGAGGCTATGTGTATGGGAGACGCCACCCACCCCCCCCCCCCCCCCCCCCCCCATTGCCAGTGTAGTGTTTTAAGGACGGACTTCTGGACTTCTTTATGGCACACACTATTTATTATCTTAATACACAGTCCCTATCACACTAAGGGGGTATATGGTCCCCTCACCCGTTACCCTCAGAATGTACAAGCCTCCGGACCTTGCAGGCTATCTAATCTCGCTGCTCTCCCAGCGTCCTCTGGCTGGACCTAAGGGATCTCTCCCCGACCACTGGTTACACTGAGCCCGAGCCCTGATAAGGGCTGGAGGGCTTGGTCCAGGGTCCTAGATGTCTTCGGCCGGCTTGGGTCTTCGTGTAGCTGAACTCCTCCAGAGCTCTCAGCGCTCTGGCTTTCATACCTGTTCGTGGCCGGGTTGTCCAATCCCCGGCCACCTTGTGGGACCCTCTGATTGGTCCTTCCCAATCTGGCGTTTGGATCCTACCTCATCCCATTTGACCCTGACCGTTTGATTGAGCGGGACAACCTTGTTTACTAACTGCTCTCTCACAGTTTGCGAACAGCGAGTAGTTAACACCACTACACCAGTATCAAAATATGAGAAGAGGTTTCTTACCCTCTCCGCAATGAAACAGATGTGACAAAACACCACCACCACCACCACGAAGAAGCGTTTAGAACTTAGTCTCAAACAGTCTAACACTGATTCTAGATTTGAAGTTTTCGTGACTGCAAGGATTCATACTCACTGGTTTTTTCGGTAAAGTCACGTAGGTGAAAAATAAATAAATGAAAAACAACAAAATTTAGTTGTAGGCAAAAGTAAATAAATCACAACTAAATTGTTTTGCTTTTCATTCATTTTTTTAAAAGAAAAAAATGGAAAACAACAAAATTTTGTTGTAGGCAAAAATAAATAAATTACAACTACATTTTTTTGCTTTTCATTTATTTACTTTTTAAGAAAAAAATAAAAAACAACCAAATTTAGTTGTAGGCAAAAATAAATAAATTACAACAAAAACTACTTTTTCATTTTTTTATACATAAATATATGAATAACAACTACATTTAGTTGAAATTAAAAACAACAAAATTTACTTGTTTTTCATGTATTTATTTTATGCCTACAACTAAATTTTATTGTTTTTCATTTATTTTATGTGTTTACCTACGTGAGTCGAACACTATCCGAGACTCGGCTCTAAAGAAAGCTGTCGTCTGCTGTGGAGCAATCAGCTTCAAAGACAACGCCACCAACGATCAGAGCGTGTTCGTTGTTTGCAAGTTCGCCACAAGTTTACGGGGTCAATGCGGACACGATTCCTTGCACAAGACAAAGACTCCCCCCTCCCGTATAGCCTCAACAGACTGTAGGGGCAAGTGCCCTTAGCGAGCACCCACGAAGGCCGGCACGGCACACGAGGGGGGTGAGTGGCCAGCACCACACGCACCTATTGTTGTTATTGTTGACACGGGCCGTGCTGAGCGGTTGTTGTTGTTGTTGATTGTGCTTGTGCACCACCACTGCTGCCAACGCATCATCATTAGCAGCAGCAGAGCCGGTTATGATTGCAAATCGTTGCGGTCCGCGAGGCTGCGTAAACTCGCGGAAGAGACGATACGCCTCCTACAACAACTACAACAACAAAGACAACAACGATAACAACAACTACGACAGCGACAACAACAACGCCCAACTGCTCCCTCCTCCATCCTCCCACGCCTCTCACTCTGTCGCTCTCTCTCTCTCTCGGGGGCTCCGGTCCGTGTGTTGCTGCTGTTGTTGTTGTTATTGTTGTTGTTATTTACACAGTCGACTGAGGACGTGGGATCCAAAGGCAAGCGACTTGGCACGGTAGGGAGGTGCACAGGTGGTGATAGGTGGCAGTCATCTCATACAGCCAACCCATAGCACCTGGGTTCATCCCGTGACCTCGTGCACCTAGCCTGGCACAGCAGTCAACTCATAGGACCTGGGTCTCTCCCGTGACCTCCTGCACCTAGCCTGGCACAGCGGTCAACCCATATCACCTGGGTCTCTTCCGTGACCGCCTGCACCTAGCCTGGCACACCAGTCAACCCATAGCACCTGGGTTCATCCCGTGACCTCGTGCACGTAGCCTGGCACACCAGTCAACCCATACCACCTGGATCTCTCCCGTGACCTCGTGCACCTAGCCTGGCACAGCAGTCAACCCATACCACCTGGATCTCTCCCGTGACCTCGTGCACCTAGCCTGGCACACCAGTCAACCCATACCACCTGGATCTCTCCCGTGACCTCGTGCACCTAGCCTGGCACAGCAGTCAACCCATAGCACCTGGGTCTGTCCCGTGACCTCGTGCACCTAGCCTGGCACAGCAGCCAACCCATAGCACCTGGGTCTGTCCCGTGACCTCGTGCACCTAGCCTGGCACAGCAGCCAACCCATAGCACCTGGCTCTCTCCCGTGACCTCGTGCACCTAGCCTGGCACAGCAGTCAACCCATAGCACCTGGGTCTGTCCCGTGACCTCGTGCACCTAGCCTGGCACACCAGTCAACCAATAGGACCTGGGTCTCTCACGTGACCTCGTGCACCTAGCCTGGCACACCAGTCAACCAATAGGACCTGGGTCTCTCACGTGACCTCGTGCACCTAGCCTGGCACAGCAGCCAACCCATAGGACCTGGGTCTCTCACGTGACCTCGTGCACCTAGCCTGGCACAGCAGCCAACCCATAGGACCTGGCTCTCTCCCGTGACCTCGTGCACCTAGCCTGGCACAGCAGCCAACCCATAGCACCTGGGTCTGTCTCGTGACCTCGTGCACCTAGCCTGGCACAGCAGCCAACCCATAGCACCTGGGTCTGTCTCGTGACCTCGTGCACCTAGCCTGGCACACCAGTCAACCAATAGGACCTGGGTCTCTCACGTGACCTCGTGCACCTAGCCTGGCACACCAGTCAACCCATAGGACCTGGGTCTCTCACGTGACCTCGTGCACCTAGCCTGGCACAGCAGTCAACCCATAGCACCTGGGTTCATCCCGTGACCTCGTGCACCTAGCCTAGCACAGCAGTCAACCCATATCACCTGGGTCTGTCTCGTGACCTCGTGCACCTAGCCTGGCACAGCAGCCAACCCATAGCACCTGGGTCTGTCTCGTGACCTCGTGCACCTAGCCTGGCACAGCAGCCAACCCATAGGACCTGGCTCTCTCACGTGACCTCTTGCACCTAGCCTGGCACAGCAGTCAACCCATAGCACCTGAGTTCATCCCGTGACCTCGTGCACCTAGCCTGGCACAGCAGTCAACCCATAGGACCTGGGTCTCTCACGTGACCTCGTGCACCTAGCCTGGCACAGCAGTCAACCCATAGCACCTGGGTCTGTCTCGTGACCTCGTGCACCTAGCCTGGCACAGCAGTCAACCCACGGCACGTGGGTATCTCCCGTGACCTCGTGCACCTAGCCTGGCACAGCAGTCAACCCATAGGACCTGGGTCTTTCACGTGACCTCGTGCACCTAGCCTGGCACAGCAGTCAACACATAGGACCTGGGTCTTTCACGTGACCTCGTGCACCTAGCCTGGCACAGCAGCCAACACATAGGACCTGGGTCTTTCACGTGACCTCGTGCACCTAGCCTGGCACAGCAGTCAACCCATAGGACCTGGGTCTCTCACGTGACCTCGTGCACCTAGCCTGGCACAGCAGTCAACCCATAGCACCTGGGTCTGTCTCGTGACCTCGTGCACCTAGCCTGGCACAGCAGTCAACCCACGGCACGTGGGTATCTCCCGTGACCTCGTGCACCTAGCCTGGCACAGCAGTCAACCCATAGGACCTGGGTCTTTCACGTGACCTCGTGCACCTAGCCTGGCACAGCAGTCAACACATAGGACCTGGGTCTTTCACGTGACCTCGTGCACCTAGCCTGGCACAGCAGCCAACACATAGGACCTGGGTCTTTCACGTGACCTCGTGCACCTAGCCTGTGCCGCCTAACCTCAACCCCTCTCGTGTGCAATCTCAGGGGACTCCGTCAGTGCACTTGCCCCAACAGTCTGTGTAAGGCTATCCGGGCGCTCTTTGTCTCAAGTGTGGGCGAGTGTGTGTCGGCCGCCTTTGAACTCACCCCGAGATAAGCGGGAGAGTGACGGAGATGGCTCCCATATCTCTACAACCCTCCCCCACCACCACCACCTCACCCACCCGTCCCTCGTTCTGCTGTTCATTAGCGTGGCTCCCACAGCGGGAGCTCAAAGACTTCCCCGCATGCGAGTGATGGACGCAGCTGTCAAACTGTGACGAGCCGCACAGGGTGGAGGGTACGCGTGGGCTACTTGGGGTATCTGTGTCTTTGTTTGCGTGTGTGTGTCTCTCTCGACCCAGAACCAAGCACAGCAACTGGGGAGACAAAGGCGGTCCTTGCGTTGTGCAACGCAGATCCGCGAGAGGCTGCTATGGTGGTGCATAGACCATTGGTGACAATGGGAAGGCCTTCATCCGGCAGTGAATAGACCACGTGTGATGATGGGAGGCCTCCGTCTAGCAGTGGATTTATCACGATTGCTGCTGCTGCTGCCTGCTGATGATGATGATGGTGAATGTGTAATGACGACTAACCACACTTCTCTCAAGACGGCACTTTATCGAAGACACGGTCACTTGACATCAGGCGCAGACCCCCACTGCAACAGCCCTGAGTCTCCCGTGCATCTCCTTTATATATCGACACGAGGCCACACCCCCCTTCTCGATCATTCTCGCTGACTCTGGACGCTCGCTTCACCCACAGACTGCACTGGCCTCTTCCGTCACCTGAACACGCTCCCTTCTCGATCATTCCCGGAGCCACCAGTCCCTTCGCACTCAAAACCTGTCATCACCTCCCGTGGTCACCAGTCCACTCACACTGCAGGCTTACTCACCTGTCATTACCTCCCGTGGCCACTCGTCCTTTCACACTGCAGGCTTACTCACCTGTCATTACCTCCCGTGGCCACTAGTCCATTCGCACTGCAGGCTGACTCCCCTGTCATTACCTCCCGTGGCCACTAGTCCAATCACACTGCAGGCTGACTCCCCTGTCATTATCTCCCGTGGCCACTAGTCCCTTCGTACTGCAGCTGACTCCCCTGTCATTACCTCCCGTGGTCACCAGTCCACTCACACTGCAGGCTGACTCCCCTGTCATTACCTCCCGTGGCCACCAGTCCACTCACACTGCAGGCTGACTCCCTGTCATTACTCCCGTGGCCACTAGTCCATTCACATTGCAGGCTGACTCCCCTGTCATTACCTCCCGTGGCCACCAGTCCACTCACACTGCAGGCTTACTCCCCTATCATTACCTCCCGTGTCCACTAGTCCATTCACACTGCAGGCTGACTCCCCTGTCATTACCTCTGGTGGCCACCAGTCCACTCACACTGCAGGCTGACTCCCCTGTCATTACCTCCCGTGGTCACCAGTCAATTCGCACTGCAGGCTGACTCCCCTATCATTACCTCCCGTGGCCACTAGTCCATTCGCACTACAGACTGACTCCCCTGTTCATTACCTCCCGTGGCCACTAGTCCACGCACACTGCATGCAGCCTCTATTGTCAGCACCGCGCCAGGCCGCCTTTGTCTCCCACGTGGCGATGTTTACTACACACCGCACCAGTTACTCGTTTAAGGCTGAGTCGACCGAGGAGAGGCCCAGGACCGGTTCAGATACTCGTCGTTAGCCGTGAGTGGGAATCGAACTCTGGTCACTACCGCTCCACAAGACAACAACACTTGCCCCAAAAAATGATAAGGCTATACGGGGGATTTTGTCTTTGCTCTCTTCGTGTGAGAATTCCTGCTGAGGGCCAACGCCCGAGGCGATTATCTGAACCGGTCCTGGGCATCCCCTAGGTCGACTCAGCCTTAAATTTCGTAACCTGGTTCGTGTGTGTTAAAACATCAGCAGCGGAGAGACGCAGCGTTTTTCTCTCGTTAAGGGCACCTGCCCCAGCAATCTAATGAAGATTACACGGGGCATCTTCGTCAAACGTCGAGGAATAATAGTTGGAATTAAGGAATTGGTGAATTCACGTGACAACATTTATCCGTGAAGTTCACGACCGACCATTATCACCTCCTCGTTCGCGATTACACAATTCATTACCATAGCAAAAATCGCCATTCTCCAGCAAGTGACGGTGGCGTCACCAGGCCGCCTGTGCCAGGCTAGGTGCACTTTGAGGCCGCCACGTGAAGTGTCGAAGGCTCGCTGCTGGCAGGAGGAGGTCTCGGGATAGATCCAGCGGGTGCCATGGGTTGCCCGACTGAGATGACCGGTAGATGCACCACCAACTGTACCCCTTTACTGTACCAAGCTAGGTGCAGGAGGAGGTCACGGAACAGATCCAGCAGGTGCCATGGGTTGGCTGACTGAGATGACCGGTAGATGCACCACCAGCTGTACCCCCCTTACTGTGCCAGGCTAGGTGCAGGAGGAGGTCTCGGGACAGATCCAGCAGGTGCCATGGGTTGGGCGACTGAGATGACCGGTAGATGCACCACCAGCTGTACCCCCCCTATTGTGCCAGGCTAGGTGCAGGAGGTCTTGGTACAGACCCAGCAGGTGCCACGGGTTAGCTGAATGAGATGACAGGCAGATGCACCACCAGCTGTACCCTCCTACCGTGCCAACTTGTTACATTTTAGTCGCCCGGCGCTCCGCTCGTTGTTGTGAGCGTCGCTCCTCAGCCCTCCGTTGTTGTTGGATGGCGACTGCCTCCAACTACCCAGTAGCGTCCTTCACGAGCCTCCTCCACAGAGGCCGATCTTGACACCGCTGGTACCAGTCATCGGCAAGTCCACTCAGCTCCACATCATCCTGTACCACGTCACTCCATCTCTTCTCTGGTCCTTGCCACACAACTCATTAAACGCACATCATCATCATCATCGTCTCACTGAATTAAGGGCATTCTTATTATTGTCTTTTTCTGTAAAAAAAAAAAAGAGACGCCTCGGATTGAGAGATTTCGCAGGAAAAATATGATTAATGAACATTTGTGCACTTACGAGGTTAATTATACCATTTATCAAAGTTGACAGAATCCATTACATTACACGCCCCCCTCCCCCTCCCGTAAAGGGTACAATGTGTGTGTGTGTGTGTGTACGCTCTACGTAGGGAGCGGTGGCGCAGCGGTTAGCGCAACGCGTTACGAACATCGGTGTTGGTGGCCGCTCACGGCCACCAACACCGATGACGATTTATCTTAACCGGTGGTCTTAGGGCGCCCTCGTAGGTAGACTCAGCCACAAATGAGTATGCAGTGCGGTATAAAAGGCCATATGTGGGGCAATTGCCTTTCTTCCTAATGCCACATTAAGAAGGTCCCTTGCCCGGAACGTCGCCGAAATTTCCTGCTAAGGCGACACACACGCGAAGTTGATGTTTGTGGTTGAACGATCGCTGCAACGAACGGCACGTAAACACTCATCATCTTCACCTGATCAAACTCCTCTAAAATAACCCCCATCCCTTCTCCCGTGAGTCATCATGGTCCTACCACTGCTACTCCCTGCCCCCAACACCCCAGCTAAGACCATCCAAACCCCTATCACTACCCCTGTCAGTACCCCTATCACTATCACTACCCCAACCCCTATCACTACCCCTATCACTACCCCAACCCCTATCACTACCCCAACCCCTATCACTACCCCTATCACTACCCCAACCCCTATCACTACCCCAACCCCTATCACTACCCCTATCACTACTCCTACCCCTATCACTACCCCAACCCCTATCACTACCCCAACCCCTATCACTACCCCTATCACTACCCCTATCACTACCCTATCACTACCCCAACCCCTATCACTACCCAACCCCTATCACTACCCCTATCACTACCCCAACCACTATCACTACCCCTGTCAGTACCCCTATCACTACCCCAACCCCTATCACTACCCTATCACTACCCCAACCCCTATCACTACCCCAACCCCTATCACTACCCCTATCACTACCCCAACGCCTATCACTACCCCAACCCCTATCACTACCCCTATCACTACCCTATCACTACCCCAACCCCTATCACTACCCCAACCCCTATCACTACCCCAACCCCTATCACTACCCTATCACTACACCAACCCCTATCACTACCCCAACCCTTATCACTACCCCAACCCCTATCACTACCCCCCCTTCACTACACCAACCCATCACTACCCCCCCCTATCACTACCCCAACCCCTATCACTACACCAACCCCTATCACTACACCCAACCCCTATCACTACCCCAACCCCTATCACTACCCCAACCCTATCACTACACCAACCCCTATCACTACACCAACCCCTATCACTACCCCAACCCCTATCACTACCCCAACCCCTATCACTACACCAACCCCTATCACTACCCCAACCCCTATCACTACACCAACCCCTATCACTACCCCCCTATCACTACCCAACCCCTATCACTACACCAACCCCTATCACTACCCAACCCCTATCACTACACCAACCCCTATCACTACCCCAACCCCTATCACTACCCCAACCCCTATCACTACCCAACCCCTATCACTACCCCAACCCCTATCACTACACCAACCCCTATCACTACACCAACCCCTATCACTACACCAACCCCTATCACTACCCCAACCCCTATCACTACCCCAACCCCTATCACTACCCCAACCCCTATCACTACCCCAACCCCTATCACTACCCAACCCCTATCACTACACCAACCCCTATCACTACCCCAACCCCTATCACTACCCCAACCCCTATCACTACCCCAACCCCTATCACTACACCAACCCCTATCACTACACCAACCCCTATCACTACCCCAACCCCTATCACTACACCAACCCCTATCACTACCCCAACCCCTATCACTACCCCAACCCCTATCACTACCCCAACCCCTATCACTACCCCAACCCCTATCACTACACCAACCCCTATCACTACACCAACCCATATCACTACCCCAACCCCTACCACTACCCCTTACAAGGTTAATTATACCATGTATCTCCGCTCCTCATCCCGACTTGCACCCCTTGCACTGCAGCAAGCTTCCCTCCGCACGCAGCAGCAGCAGCAGCAGCAGCAGCAGCAGGAGGAGCAGCAGCAGCAGCAGCAGGAGGAGCAGCAGCAGCAGCAGCAGCAGGAGCAGCAGCAGCAGCAGCAGGAGGAGCAGCAGCAGCAGCAGCAGCAGGAGGAGCAGCAGCAGCAGCAGAGCAGCAGCAGCAGCAGCAGCAGCAGGAGGAGCCAGCAGCCAGCAGCAGGAGGAGCAGCAGCAGCAGCAGCAGCAGGAGGAGCAGCAGCAGCAGCAGCAGCAGGAGGAGCAGCAGCAGCAGCAGCAGCAGGAGGAGCAGCAGCAGCAGCAGCAAGATCCCTCCCCCTATCGAGTTGACGCTGCTCCATCAAGACCCCCTTCTCCCTGACCCATCATTACCTCCATCCCTAGGCACCCCCAGTGATGCAGGTACCAACTAAACCCCCCCCCCCCCATACCCCCATCCCTATTAACTGCATCATTTTTTTTCGATTTAAAGCTTTCGTGACTGCAGGGATTCATCTTCTTGGTTCTTTCGGTAAAGTCACGTAGAAGGGAAGTAATAAAATAATAAAAATAAACAGAATAAAATAATTCAAACATTATGTTTTATTTTTATTATTTAATTACTTCCCTTCTACGTGACTTTACCAAAGAACCAAGAAGCTGCATCACTTTTATTTTGTACCTCGTTGTACCGCTCGTAACCCTTGTAAAGCGCCCTGGATAAAAGCGCCCTGATGCGAATACAAGAGAGGAATCATCGCCACTATTGCGCAACCACTCGCTCGGGATGGGGACGATTGATCGATCGCGTTGCCCGATGATACTTAACGGTGGCGGTGGTGGTGGTGGCAGTGGTGGAGGCGGTAGTGGCAGTGGTGGAGGTGGTGGTGGTGGTGGCGGTGGTGGTGGTGGCGGGTGGTGGTGGTGCGGTGGTGGTGGTGGCGGTGGTGGTGGTGGCAGTGGTGGTGGCGGTGGTGGCGGTGGTGGTGTGGTGGTGGCGGTGGCGGAGGTGGTGGTGGTGGCGGTGGTGGTGGTGGCGGTGGTTGCAGTGGTGGTGTGGTGCTGGTGGCGGTGGTGGTGGCGGTGGTTGCAGTGGTGGTGTGGTGCTGGTGGCGGTGGTGGTGGCGGTGGTGGTGTCGGTAGTGGCTAGTGGTAGCAGTGGTGGTGGTGGTGGCGGTGGCAGTGGTGGCGGTGGTGGTAGCAGAGGTGGTGGTGGTGGTGGGGTGGTGGTGGTGGTGGCAGTGGTGGCGGTGGTGGTGGCGGTGGCGGAGGTGGTGGTGGTGTGGTGGTGGCGGTGGTGGTGTTGGCGGTGGTGGTGGTGGCGGTGGTTGCAGTGGTGGTGGTGGTGCTGGTGGCGGTGGCGGTGGTGGTGGCGGTAGTGGCTAGTGGTAGCAGTGGTGGTGGCGGTGGCGGTGGCAGTGGTGGCGGTGGTGGTAGCAGAGGTGGTGGTGGCGGTGGCGGTGTCGGTGGTGGTGGTGGTAGCAGTGGTGGTGGCGGTTGTGGTGGTGGCGGTGGCGGTGGTGGTGGTGGTGGTGTCGGTAGTGGTCGCAGTGGTGGCGGAGGTGGTGGCGGTGGCGGTGGTCAGAACGGGAAAGCAGCAGCAGCAGCAGCTGATTCGAAGCGCGCAGCTTCTGATGGAGAACTCCTCACCGCTCACTGCAGCGGGCAACAGCGACATCGCCAGACTGCTGCTTCACGAGGAGCCGGTGTCGTGTCTGGTGCGTCTGGTGCTCTGTGTGGAAGTCGCGTGTTCAAAAAATGTAACCCGTAAAAACAAAGTTTTTCACTCTAAATCCTTTATATGCGTGGCGGCTAGAGTCCTCTCGTCCTCTGGCTTGAGATGGCTGCCACCTATGGGTCAGATGAGTGTCTGCCAGTATTAAGCAATTGGTAATTAAATATTTAATTTGTTTTCCCTAAACAGTGTAAAATGTAGGAAAAATATTTTTTTTTCACGAACATTAATTGTCTCGCACAACGAGTCTGTGTGCAAAATGTCAGCTCGACTGGATCACGGGAAGTGGGTTAAAAAACGACCGAAAGGTTTGCACGGTCGTAAGCGCGCAAGCAAGCAAGGGAACTTAATATAAAGGATTTAAAAACACAAAAGCATTGGCTTAAATAAATTAATATATCTCGCCCCCCCCCCCCCCCCCATCTGTCTGTCTCTGTCGATGTTACCGAACGCAGACCTGGCCCAGATGTCGACCTCAGTGCCCCTCGAGAATCCGCTGAGCGGTGAGCTCCTCGCTCGCTTGACGACCGCGCGCCGCTGCAAAGTCCTAGCGGAGCGGAGAGAGAGATAGTGCAAGAGAGAGAGATAGTGCAAGAGAGATAGTGCGAGAGAGAGATAGTGCGAGAGAGATAGTACGAGAGAGATAGTGCGAGAGAGATAGAGAGATAGTGCGAGAGAGAGATAGTGCGAGAGAAAGATAGTGCGAGAGAGATAGAGAGATAGTGCGAGAGAGAGATAGTGCGAGAGAGAGATAGTGCGAGAAAAAGATAGTGCGAGAGAGATAGTGCGAGAGAGAGATAGTGCGAGAGAAAGATAGTGCGAGAGAGATAGAGAGATAGTGCGAGAGAGAGATAGTGCGAGAGAGAGATAGTGCGAGAAAAAGATAGTGCGAGAGAGATAGTGCGAGAGAGATAGAGAGATAGTGCGAGAGAGAGATAGTGCGAGAGAAAGATAGTGCGAGAGAGATAGTGCGAGAGAGAGATAGTGCGAGAGAGATAGTGCGAGAGAGATAGTGCGAGAGAGAAAGAGAGATAGTGCGAGAGAGAGATAGTGCGAGAGAAAGATAGTGCGAGAGAGATAGTGCGAGAGAGAGATAGTGCGAGAGAGAGATAGTGCGAGAGAAAGATAGTGCGAGAGAGATATAGTGCGCGAGAGAGATAGTGCGAGAGAAATATAGTGCGAGAGAGATAGAGAGATAGTGCGAGAGAGATAGTGCGAGAGAGAGATAGTACGAGAGAGATAGTGCGAGAGAGATAGTGCGAGAGAAAGATAGTGCGAGAGAGAGATAGTACCCGAAATGAGTGACAAACGGTGACTCACCAGTGACTGACGGTCTACCCGTACCCGTACCTGGCCGCACCAGGGTCGCAAACGGATACCCGGCTACCCGTACCCGGCCGGGTACCCGGCCGGATACGGGTAGCCGGGTATCGGGTAGGGTACGGGTATCGGGTACCCGATTGCGACCTCTGCGTCACGCACATCGCCCGCATAAAGTCGAGCGGTCAAACCGTGAAAGTTTGTGTTGGTGCAGAGGGCCTGACCGCCCCCGCCCCCCCCAACGTTCAAGGAACACGGCGTGCGCGTCCCCGGCATCTACAGGGCGAGGAAGGTGGCCCTGGAGGGGAAACGTCCGGCCAGCAGCCTGGGCATCTTCCGCGCTCTGGTCGGAGCCAGGGTGTGGGCTGGAGTTCCGCCATGCGGCGCGGCTGACCCACGCCGTGCCGGCCTTCATGGAGCGGTGGGCGATGGAGGAGGCCGTGTGCTCGGTGGCAGATGACGGGGAGCTCTGCATGGAGTTATGAGCTACACGTCGGAGGCTGTCGGACTGTGAGAAGGGCTGCGTGCTGAACGAGAGAGTTAGCGAGAGAGTGAGCGAGAGAGTGAGCTAGAGAGTGAGCGAGAGAGTGAGCGAAAGAGTGAGCGAGAGAGTGAGCGAGAGAGTGAGAGAGTGAGTGAGCGAGAGAGCGAGCGAGAGAGCGAGCAAGAGAGCGAGCGAGCGAGAGAGCGAGTGAGCGAGCGAGAGAGCGAGCGAGAGAGCGAGCGAGAGAGCGAGTGAGCGAGAGAGCGAGCGAGAGAGTGAGAGCGAGAGAGTGAGCGAGAGAGTGAGAGAGTGAGTGAGCGAGAGAGTGAGCGAGAGAGTGAGCGACGGAGAGAGTGAGTGAGCGAGAGAGTGAGTGAGACAGTGAGTGAGACAGTGAGCGAGAGAGCGAGCGAGAGAGCGAGCGAGCGAGAGAGTGAGCATTTCACATAAAGCAAAGTTTAAAAATGTAAAAAAAAATTACGAAATGATGAACGAAGCAAAGTGCCGAATACACCGATCATCTTCTTGTTTCCTCTGATCGTAAAATAAAAGGAGTGGTACTAGGTGTGCTTCAGTCGGAGCCGCGCCTTGAGCCTTGAGCAGGCCTCCCTCAACATCGTTTAGTAAACCGCCATCTTTGTTTGGGCGCATGGCAAAGTTTACAAGATGGTGGCGCTTATTTTGCCGGGTAATGCACCCCCGTATATGAAGCAGCTCTTGTAAAAGGGCACCCCCCCCCCCCCCCCCAGTTTATTGAAGATGGATCGCAAGAGCAGGAACGTTGGGTAAAGCCGTGGACACCCCAGAGAGGGGGAAAAATAGAAAGATAGAGTAATAGCGCTAGAAAATGTATAGAGAGAAATATATATATACAGAGAGAGAATTAGAGAGAGGTATTGAAAGACGTATTACTTTAAAACAACTTTTATAGCTGCCAACAGCAACAGCACTGGAGGCGATTCCGATACGAAATACACAAAGTCACCAGCAACACAAATAACACAAACACAACACACACCACGCACACCACGCACACCACCCGAACCACCCCACTCTATCCACACGACCCACACACTCCACCCACACCACCCACTCTACCCACTCTACCCACACCACCTCACACACTCCACCCACACCACCCCACCCGCCCACCCCACAAACTCCAC
>WFAB01003002.1:0-22882 GCA_018977245.1 Lethenteron camtschaticum | reverse complement strand
CACACACAACATGACACACACACACAGTGACACACACACAGCACAGTCACACACACAGTGACACACACACAGTCACACACACNAGACACACACACACACACACACACAGACACGAACACACATAGTCACACACACACACACACNGNCACACACAGACACACACACAGTGACACACACACAGAGACACACACNACACCACACAGTGAGACACACACACACACACAGTGACACATTCACACAACTGTGATCACACACACACACACACAGTGACACACACACAAGACTACACACAGACACACACACNNCACACACACAGTGACACACACACACACAGTACACACACAGGTGAACACACAGTGACACACACAGTACACACACACAGTGACCACACACACACACACACAGTGACACACACACACAGTGACACACACAGTGACAGTGACACACACACACAGAGACACACACACAGTGACACACACAGTGACACACACACAGTAGACACACACACACNGACACACACACAGTGACACACACACNCACAGTGACACACACACACAGTGACACACACACACAGNCACACACACACAGGACACACACACAGACACACACACACACANCACACAGTGACACACACACACACACAGAGTGACACACACAGACACACACCGACACACAGTGACACACACAGTGACACACACACACANCACACACACAGTGACACACACACACAGTGACACACACACAGTGACACACACACAGTGACACACACACACAGTGACACACACACACACAGTCACACACACAGTGACACACACAGTGACACACACAGTNACACCACACACACACACAGTGACACACACACACACAGTGACACACACACNGTGACACACANCGACACACACAGTGACACACACACACAGTGACACACACAGTGACACACACACACAGTGACACACACACACNGTGACACACACACAGACACACACACAGTGACACACACACACACACACACACACACNGTGNCACACACACACAGTGACACACACACAGTGACACACACACNCACACACACAGCACGNCACACACACACACAGTNACACACACACACAGACATACNCACAGGAGTNACACACACACNGAGGGTGTACACACACACACAGACACACACAGAGACACACACACAGTGACACACNCANACACACACAGTGACACACACACAGTGACACACACACAGAGACACACACAGTGACACACACACANACACACACACACAGTGACACACACAGTGACACACACAGTGACACACACAGTGATNACACACACACACACNACACACACAGTGACACACACNCACAGTGACACACACACACAGTGACACACACAGACAGTGACACACACACACAGTGACACACACAGTGACACACACACTGANACACACACACACACACACACNGTGACACACACATCGTGAGACACNCAGACACACAGTGATACACCACACAGTGTGACACACACACACACAGACAGACACACACACTGAGTGACACACACACACAGACACACAGTNACACACACACNCAGNNACACACACACAGTTCACCAACCTGAGAACNCACACACAGATACACACACACAGTGNCAGCACAGTGTGANACACACAGTCACACACACAGACAGTTAGAGACACACACACAGATACACACAGTGTGACACACACACNGTGACACACACACACACNGTACACACACAGTGACACACACAGTGACACACACACAGTACACACACAGTGACACACACACNGACACACACAGACACACACACACNGAGACACACACACACACNNACACACACACTCACACACACACTGTACACACACACACAGGACACACACACACACACACACACACNGAGACATACACATACACNCACACACACAGNCACACACACACNCACACACAGNCACACACACACAGTGACACACACAAGACACACACACGACACAGNCACACACACNGTGACACACACACACAGTNACACACACACACACACACACAGTGNCACACACACAGTGACACACNCACAGACTCTCACACAGAACACACACAGACACACACACACACAGTGACACACACACTGACATGGCACACACACAGACACACACACAGTGACACACACAGTGACACACACACAGTGACACACACACAGTGACACANACACACACNGTGACACACACAGAACAGTGACACACACACACAGTGACACACACACACAGTGACACACACACAGTGACACACACAGTGACACACACACAGTGACACACACAGTGACACACACAGACACACACACACAGTCACAGAC
The DNA here is from genome assembly GCA_018977245.1 of Lethenteron camtschaticum. Lineage (NCBI taxonomy): Eukaryota > Metazoa > Chordata > Hyperoartia > Petromyzontiformes > Petromyzontidae > Lethenteron > Lethenteron camtschaticum. The sequence goes on along the minus strand of WFAB01003002.1, from coordinate 20,524 downwards.
ACACACACNGTGACACACACACACAGACACACACACNGTGCACACACACACACAGTAACACACACAGTGACACACACAGTGACANACACAGTGACACACACACACAGTGACAGTTACACACCACAGAGACACACACNGTGACACACACACACACACACACAGTGNCACCAAGACTCACAGACACACACACAGTNNCACACACACACACACACACACATGACACAGAGACACACACAGTCACACACACNACACACACACAGTGACACACANACACNGTGACACACACACACAGTGACACACACACAGTGACACACACACACACAGTGACACACACACAGTGGAACACACACAGTGCACACACACNCACACAGTGATATACACACACAACACACACACACACATACAGTGANACACACAGACACACACACAATCACAGTGACCACACAGTGACACACACAGTGACACACACACAGTGACACACACAGTGTCACACACACNGTGACTATACAGCACACACACACACACNGTCACACACACACATGCACACCACACACACAGTCACACACACACACAACACAGCACACACACACACACAGACACACACNGTGACACACAGTACACACACACAGTGACACACACNACAGTGACACACACACACAGTGACACACAGTGACACACACACACNGTGACACACACACACACAGATACACACACACAGTGACACACACACAGTGACACACCACAGTGACACACACACAGACACACACAGTGACACACACACACACAGTGATACACTTACACAGTGACACAGGCACACACACACACAGACACACACACACACAGTGACNCACACAGTGACACACACAGTGACACACTCAGTGATGACAGTGACGTGGANCTCGATCACAGATTTATCGCCCACAGACCGCGGTGGTGATNATTGGTGGTGGTGGGTGACGTTGTGATTCCTTCCGACGGTTTATCACNACAGACCGCGGCGNTGATGATGATGGGTGGTGGTGATGGGTGATGATGGTGAGTTTGCTGAACCCGTTCACNGGTTTATCGACCANAGGCCGCGTGGTGATGATGATGGGTCGTGGTGAGTGACGTTGGTGATTCCTTGCTGACGGTTTATCGACCACAGGCCGCGGCGTGATGATGATGGTGGTGNTGGTGATTCCTTGCTGACGGCGCCACAGGCCGACGTGTGATGATGGGTCGTGAGTGGGTGATGATGGTGAGTTTGNTGGCTCACAGGTTTATCGCCCACAGACCGCGGCGATGATGATGATTGGTGNTGGTGGGTGAGTTGGTGATTCCTTGCTGACGGTTTATCGACAGGCCGACGCGGTGATGACTGGGTCGTGATGTTTGGTGATTCCCCGCTCGACTGTACGCCTGAGCTACTGTGACACGGAGCGAGTGAGCGCGGCGAGAACTACTTCNGGTTCGTGGCTGCGTACGCGGTGANGTCACGACGCACGGGGAGGCTGTGCGTGGTGAGTCACTGACGCAGTGGTGGAGGTGGCTGCGTGAGTGTACGCGGTGACGTCACGACGCACGGGGAGGCTCGTGCGTGGTGACGTCACGACGCACGGTGGTGAGGGGGTGAAGAACTTCTTAAGCGGTGAGTCACGACGCACGGGAGGCTGTGCGTGGTGAGTCACGANGCAGGTGGTGAGGGGGTGTCTTAAGCGGTGAGTCACGACGCAGTGGTGGCTNGAGCGGTGANGTCACGACGCACGTTGGTGAGGGGTGTGAACATCTTACGCGTGACGTCATGACGCACGAGGAGGCTCGTGCGTGGCGACGTCGACGCACGGTGGTGAGGGGGTGAGGCTCTTAGCGGTGACTGTCATGANGGGTGGTGGGTGGGGNTGGGTGAGTCACGACGCAGGGTAGGCTCGTGCGTGGGTCANGCGCGGAGGGCTCTTAGTGGTGAGTCACGAGCACGGTGGTGAGGGGGTGAAGATTCTTAAGCGGTGAGTCAGACGCACGGAGAGCCTTGTACGCGGTGACTGTCAGAGCAGCGGGGGACAACAGTGCTTNGAGTGAGTCATAAACGCAATCGGGAGGTGAATGTGAGCAATGACGACTGCGCTGTTGAGGTGAACGCAAAACTGTGTCGGAGTGAGTCACGCCGCACAGGAGAGACTTCAGCGGTGAGTCACAGCGCAAATTTCTGCGTATGCGGTGACGTCACACTTTACCACGGTGAATCCGAGTCACTCAGCTGGAGCGGCTGTGTGCTCGATGANGTCACNATGTGATTGACACTGAACCCTGTGGGAGCCTCAGTCTGGNTCTGTGAGCCTCTGTGTGAGCAACAGTGTGGGAGCCTCGTCTGGCTCGAGCCTCAGTCTGGCTCTGTGATTAACACTGTGTGGGAGCCTCAGCCTGTCTGTGAGCCCCGTTAACACTGAATGTCCCTGTGGGAGCCTCAGTCTGGCTCNGTGAGTCTCAGTGATTAACATGAGTGTCCCTGTGGGAGCCTCAGTCTGGCTCTGTGAGCCCCACTGNTTAACACTGACCCTGTGGGAGCCTCAGTCTGNCTCTGTGAGTCTCAGTGNTCAACACTGAACCCTGTGGGAGCCTCAGTCTGGCTCTGTGAGTAACACTGAACCCTGTGGGAGCCTCAGTCTGGCTCTGTGAGCCTCAGTGATTAACACCGACCCCTCTGTGGGAGCTGTCTGGCTCAGTGATTAACACGTGTGGGAGCCTCAGCCTGGCTCAGTGAGCCTCAGTCTGGTGGGATGCTCACTTAGGAGGTGACGTACTCTTTCGAGTCTCGCTTGCAGTGGGCCTATAAACACAAACACAGCAGCAGACAGCAGCAACAACAGCAGCANCACTCACTCATTCACTCAGCACTCACCACTCAGCCACTCACTCAGCCCTTACTCACTCACTCAGCTACTCACTCAGCCACTCACTCATCACCACTCAGTCACTCAGTCAGCACCACTCACTCAGCCACTCACACTCACTCACTCAGTCAGTCACTCACTCAGTCACCACTCAGTCACTCACTCACTCACTCAGCCAGCTCACTCACTCACNCAGAAACTCAGTCACTCACTCACTCACTCACTCAGCCACTCAGCCACTCACTCAGCCACTTACTCACTCAGCTACTCACTCACCCAATCACTCACTCAGCACTCACTAACTCGCCACTCACCCACTCAGCCACTCACTCACTCAGCCACTCACTCACGCACTCATTCAGGCTCANCCACCACTCACTACCACTCACTCACTCAGCCATTCACTCAGTCAGCCACTCNCTCACTCACTCAGATCACTCNCTCATCNCCCCCTCACTCATCANTCACTCACTCACTCAGCTACACACTCAGTTCACTCAGTCACTCAGTCACTCACTCACTCAGTCACTCACTCACCGCTAACTCATCACTCAGCCACTCACTCACTCAGCNACTCACTCAGCCACTCACTCACTCAGTCACTACTTACTCACTCACTCACTNACTCACTCAGACACTCACTCACTCACTACTCACTCACCAGCTACGCTCACTCACCACTCACTCAGTCAGGCTCAGTCNCTCAGTACACTCGAGTCACTCAGTCACCCTCATCACTCANTCACTCACTCACCACTCAGCCACACACTCAGACCACTCAGTCACTCAGTCACTCACTCACTCACTCACTCNNCANTCACTCANCCACTCACTCACCCACTCACTCAGTACACTCACTGTCACTACACTCANCNACTCACTCACTCANTCACTCAGCCACTCACTCACTCANCCACTCANCCACTCACTCACTCAGTCACCACCACTCACCCACTCACTCACTCACTCACACTCACTCACTCANACACTCACTCAGCCACTCACTCATCACTCACCACTCACTCACCACTCAGCCATTCAGTCAGCTAGACTCAGCTACCACTCACTCAGCCACTCAGACATTCACTCACTCAGCCACNCACTCACTCAGCCACTCAGCTACTCACTCACTCACTCAGCCACTCAGACAGACTCACTCACTCAGCTACTCACTCACTCACTCACCCACTCACCTACTCACTCAGCNACTCACTCACCCACATCACTCACTCACTCACTCACTCACTCAGCTACNCACTCAGTCACTCACTCAGCCACTCACTCACTCACTCACTCCCTTGAANCCACTCACCACCACTCACTCACCCACTCATCCACTCACTCAATGCCAGCTACCAACTCAGCTACTCACNCACATCACTCACTCACTCACTCACTCACTCACTTACCCACTCACTCACTCAGCTACTCACTCAGACACTCACTCACTCACTCAACTACTCACTCCCTCAGCCACTCACTCACTCACCCACTCACTCATCACTCACTCACTCACTCACTCACCTACTCACTCAGACACTCACTCGACTCACCACTCACTCACCCACTTACCCACTCACACACTCACTCAGACACTCACCCCGGGAGAGGGCACGTGACCCCTGGGCGGAGCAAGGCCACGCCTCCTTCTAGAAGGATCTAAAAGGGGCGGAGTGAGGCCACGCCTCCTTCTAGAAGGATCTAGAATGGGCGAGCGAGGCCACGCCTCCTTCTAGAAGGATCTAGAAGGGGCGGAGCAAGGCCACGCCTCCTTCTAGAAGGATCTAGAAGGGGCGGAGTGAGGCCACGCCTCCTTCTAGAAGGATCTAGAAGGGGGCGGAGCGAGGCCACGCCTCCTTCTAGAAGGATCTAGAAGGAGGCGGAGTGAGGCCACGCCTCCTTCTAGAAGGATCTAGAAGGGGGCGGAGCGAGGCCACGCCTCCTTCTAGAAGGATCTAGAAGAAGCGGAGCGAGGCCACGCCTCCTTCTAGAAGGATCTAGAAGGGGGCGGAACGAGGCAACGCCTTCTTCTAGAATGATCTAGAAGGGGCGGAGCGAGGCCACACCTCCTTCTAGAAGGATCTAGAAGGGGGCGGAGTGAGGCCACGCCTCCTTCTAGAAGGATCTAGAAGGGGCGGAGCGAGGCCATGCCTCCTTCTAGAAGGATCTAGAAGTGGCGGAGCGAGGCCACGCCTCCTTCTAGAAGGATCTAGAAGGGGCGGAGCGAGGCCACGCCTCCTTCTAGAAGGATCTAGAAGGGGGCGGAGCGAGGCCACGCCTTCTTCTAGAAGGATCTAGAAGGAGGCGNAGTGAGGCCACGCCTCCTTCTAGAAGGATCTAGAAGCGGGAGGAGCGAGGTCACGCTCCTTCTAGAAGGATCTAGAAGTAGGCGGAGCGAGGCCACGCCTCCTTCTAGAATGATCTAGAAGNAGGCGGAGTGAGGCCACGCCCCTTCTCGGAGCTAAAAGTGGGGCGAGGCAACGCCTCCTGGAAGGAACCCGTCAGTACGTCTCTTAGGTCGTCGGTCTTCGGTTGGTACGCTCGGCACCGTGGATCAGGCAGTGCGGTGATGACCCGTTTAAGTAGCTACCCAGTTGGGTGTCTAATGGAACCACACAACAACAACTGCCACTAAGTGGCGGTGACGTCACCACGACGCTTGTGCCAGGCCATGTGCACCTTGAGGCCACGTGAAGTGTCGAACGCCCGCTGGCAGGTCACGGGCAGACCCAGCAGGTGCCACGGGTCGACTGACCGAGATGACCGAGATGACTGGCTGATGCACCACCTGTGCCCCCTACTGTGCCAACTTGCTGTGCTTTAGCCACCCGGCGCTCTGCTCGTTGTTGTGAGCGTCGCTCCTCCGCCCTCCGTTGTTGTTGGAGGGCGACTGCCTCCAACTGCCCAGTAGCGTCCTTCACGAGCCTCCTCCACTGAGGCCGATCTTGACACCGCTGGTACCAGTCATCGGCAAGTCCACTCAGCTCCACGTCCTCCTGTACCACATCACTCCATCTCTTCTCTAGCCCGTGCCGCGCCCGTTTAGCCCCTCGATCCGGCCGAACAAAAGCTGTTTAGGCATGCGGTGGCTGGGCATGCGGGCTACATGACCCAGCCAACGCAGCCTTGCCTGCCGGAGGAGCTCACCGATGGGACTTTGCCCAGATCTTTCAAGGATTTGTGAGCTCCTCACACAATCCAGCCTGGTTAAACCCAGGATGGATCGTAGGCAGGCCAGCCTAAATGTTTCCAACCGGCGAAGATGCTCCATTAGGGGGGTCCACGCGCAAGCGTAGAGAAGGGAGAGTGACTGTGGCCGAAAGACAAGCTTCGTGAGCAACAGACCAGGTAGCTTCCACACAGCGTTACGCAACCGATGAAAAGATATTGCCGCTCGACTGATTCGGAGTGAGACCTCTGCTGTTAAACGGACCCGTCATGAGCACACTGCCCAGGTATAAACTCTCACTCTCTCCACAACTGCCCATCACCGATTGGGAGTTGTGGGGGTGGAGTGTCCGATGGTACAAAATGCCCACACTTAGTTTGGGTGGGGTTGAAAGGCCCACCTCTTAGTGGCACGCTCCAGGTTCAGCACACGCAATACCAGGTCATCGCATGCACACGTGGTTGANCAATAGGGACACCCTTGATCGCACCCACGACAGCCTCCCATTTATATCTGNTATACCACACACGTGTACACACACACGTGTGTACACACACACGTGTACACACACACACGTGTACACACCACTACACACCATGTCCTCACACACACTACACACACACGTGTACACACACACGTGTACACACACACACGTGTACACACACACACACACACGTGTACACACACACACACGTGTACACTCACACGCCCGTGTACACACACACCGTGTACACACACACACAGTGTACACACACACACACACTCAAACGTGTACACACACACACACCCGTGTACACACACACCGCGTGTACACACACACGTGTACACACACAAACTCATGTACACACACTACACACACACACACACACACACACGCGTACACACACATTCGTACACACACACGTGNACACACGTATANACACNCACACAAACACCACACACACACACACACAACACACACACGTACACACACACGTACACACACACANGTGTACACACACACACGTACACACACACACACACGTACACACACACGTACACACACACGCGCACACGTACACACACACTACACACACACACACNTAGATACACACACACACACTGACACACACACACACGGTAGCACACACACTACACACACACACACACACCTACACGNGTACACACANACACACACGTACACACACACACAGGTACACACACACACACACACNCACACATACACACCACACACACGCACACACACACNCACACACACACACGATNCACACACACGTACACACACACACGCTGTACACGTGTACACACACACACACGTGTACACACAGAGAGAGACAATTTGACGATTGTGGTCGTTTTTTAAAAATAAAGAAAAACTGGGAACACATTTTATTTGATTGCAAGCAAACAGCAACAACCATGTTGAGTTGTTGTTGTTGTGGTGTTGTTGTGGTGTTGTTGTTGTGTGAGTTGTTGTTGTGTGNGTTGTTGTAGTTGTTGTGGTAGTTGTTGTTGTAGGTGAGTTGTTGTTGTAGTTGTTGTTGTTGTTGTGGGAGTTGTTGTTGTTGTTGTTGTGTGGGAGTTGTTGTTGTTGTTGTGGGAGTTGTTGTTGTTGTTGTGGAAATTGTTGTTGTTGTGGTAGTTGTTGTTGTGGAAATTGTTGTTGGAGTTGTTGTTTTTGTTGTGGGAGTTGGTGTTGTTGTTGTGTGAGTTGTTGTTGTTGGAGTTGTTGTTGTTGTGGGAGTTGTTGTTGTTGTGGGAGTTGTTGTTGGGAGTTGTTGTGGTAGTTGTTGTTGGTTGTTGTTGTTGTTGGAGTTGTTGTTGTGGGAGTTGTTGTTGTGGGAGTTGTTGTTGTTGTTGTGGGAGTTGTTGTTGTTGTAGTTGTTGTTGNAGTTGTTGTTGGAGTTGTTGTTGGAGTTGTTGTTGTTGTTGTATTGTTGTTGTTGTTGTAGTTGTTGTTGTTGTTGTNGAATCTGTTGTTGTGGTCAGTTGTTGTGGGAGTTGTTGTTGTTGTTGTGTGAGTTGTTGTGGGTTGTTGGAGTTGTTGTTGTTGTTGTTGTTGTTGTTGTTGTTGTGTGAGTTGTTGTTGTTGTTGTGTTGTGAGTTGTTGTTGTTGTGAGTTGTTGTTGTTGTTGGAGTTGTTGTTGTTGTGTGAGTTGTTGTTGTTGTTGTTGTGTGAGTTGTTGTTGTTGTTGTTGTGTGTGAGTTGTTGTTGTGTGAGTTGTTGTTGGAGTTGTTGTTGTTGTTGTTGTGTGAGTTGTTGTTGTAGTTGTTGTTGTTGTTGTTGTTGTGTGAGTTGTTGTTGTTGTTGTGTGAGTTGTTGTTGTTGTTGTGGGAGTTGTTGTTGTTGTTGTTGTTGTGGGAGTTGTTGTTGTTGTTGTGGGAGTTGTTGTTGTTGTTGTGGAAATTGTTGTTGTTGTGGTAGTTGTTGTTGTGGAAATTGTTGTTGGAGTTGTTGTTTTTGTTGTGGGAGTTGTTGTTGTTGTGGGAGTTGTTGTTGGAGTTGTTGTTGGAGTTGTTGTTGGAGTTGTTGTTGTTGTAGTTGTTGTGGTAGTTGTTGTTGGAGTTGTTGTGGGAGTTGTTGTTGTTGTTGTGGGAGTTGTTGTTGTTGTTGTGGGAGTTGTTGTTGTTGTTGTGGGAGTTGTTGTTGTTGTTGTGGGAGTTGTTGTTGTTGTTGTGGAAATTGTTGTTGTGGTCGTTGTTGTGGGAGTTGTTGTTGTTGTTGTGTGAGTTGTTGTGGAAGAAGTTGTTGTGCGAGTTGTTGTTGTTGTTGTGTGAGTTGTTGTTGTTGTTGTGTGAGTTGTTGTTGTTGTTGTTGTGTGAGTTGGTTGTTGGTTGGTTGTTGTGTTGTTTGTTTGTTGTTGTTGTTGTGTGAGTTGTTGTTGTTGTTGTTGTTGTGTGAGTTGTTTGTTGTGTGAGTTGTTGTTGTGTGAGTTGTTGTTGTTGTTGTTGTGTGAGTTGTTGTTGTGTGAGTTGTTGTTGTTGTTGTTGTTGTGTGAGTTGTTGTTGTTGTTGTGTGAGTTGTTGTTGTTGTGTGAGTTGTTGTTGTTGTTGTTGTGTGAGTTGTTGTTGTTGTTGTTGTGTGAGTTGTTGTTGTGTGAGTTGTTGTTGTTGTTGTTGTGTGAGTTGTTGTTGTTGTGTGAGTTGTTGTTGTTGTTGTTGTGTGAGTTGTTGTTGTTGTTGTTGTGTGAGTGTTGTTGTTGTTGTGGGCTTGCTAGAACGTGCAATGGGCTACTGCCAACGACACGAGGGATGGGTACAAAGACGGCGCTACGGGTGGTGGTGGTGGTGGTGGTGGTGGTGTGGTGGTGGTGGTGTGAGGTGGTGGTGGTGATGGTGAGGTGGTGGTGATGGTGATGTTGTGGTGGTGGTGATGGTGATGGTGGTGATGGTGGTGTTGTGTGATGGTGGTGATGGTGGTGGTGGTGGTGGTGGTGGTGGTGGTGATGGTGATGGTGGTGGTGGTGATGGTGATGGTGGTGATGGTGGTGTTGGTGATGGTGGTGATGGTGGTGGTGGTGGTGGTGGTGGTGGTGGTGAGGTGATGGTGGTGGTGGTGAGATGGTGGTGATGGTGATGGTGTGATTGTGGTGGTGGTGATGGTGATGTGGTGGTGGTGGTGGTGATGGTGATGGTGTGGGTGATGGTGGTGGTGAGGTGGTGATGGTGTGGTGGTGNTGGTGATGGTGGTGTGTGGTGGTGGTGATTGTGGTGGTGTGATGGTGGTGGTGGTGATGGTGAGGTGGTGGTGGTGGTGAGGTGATGGTGATGGTGGTGTGTGATGGTGGTGTGTGGGCTTGGTGTGATTCAAAGGTGGTGGTGTNTGTGGTGGTGGTGATGGTGATGGGGTGGTGGTGGTGATGGTGGGTGGTGGTGGGATGATGGTGGTGATGGTGATGGTGGTGATGTGGTGGTGGTGATGGTGATGGTGGTGGTGGTGGTGGTGGTGGTGGTGGTGATGGTGATGGTGGTGGTGTGATGGTGGTGATGGTGGTGGTGGTGATGGTGGTGGTGGTGGTGGTGGTGATGGTGGTGGTGGTGATGGTGGTGGTGATGGTGATGGTGGTGGTGGTGATGGTGGTGTGGTGGTGATGATGGTGGTGATGGTGATGGTGGTGGTGGTGGTGGTGATGGTGGTGGTGGTGATGGTGGTGGTGGTGATGGTGATGGTGGTGGTGGTGATTGTGGTGGTGGTGATGGTGATGGTGGTGGTGGTGATGTGGTGGTGGTGATGGTGGTGGTGGTGATGGTGATGGTGGTGATGGTGATGGTGGTGTGGTGGTGGTGTGGTGATGGTGGTGGTGGTGATTGTGGTGGTGGTGGTGGTGATGGTGGTGGTGATTGTGGTGGTGGTGGTGGTGGTGGTGATTGTGGTGGTAGTAGTGGTGGTAGTAGTGGTGGAGGTGGTGGTGATGGTGATGGTGGTGATGGTGGTGGTGGTCATGGTGGAACAAGAGCTCCAGGTAGTCAGAGGGTGTAGGGGGTGCTGCTAGTAGCAGCAGTNTCATGTACTACACACCNCACACACAAAGCTGCCCCAGGTAGCCTCTAGCAGGGCCACCTTGTAGGGGCAAGTGCTGTTAGTAGCAGAAGCAGTGTCTATGTACTACACACCACACACAGACAAAGCTCCCCCAGGTAGCCTCTAGCAGGGCTGTAGGGGCAAGTGCTGTGAGTAGCAGCAGTGTCTGTGTACTACACAGTAAATGGGTGAGTGGGTGGGTGAGTGAGTGGGTGGGTGAGTGGTGGGTGAGTGGGTGAGTGAGTGGNTGNGTGAGTGAGTGGTGAGTGGGTGGTTNAGTGATTGGGTGAGAGAGTGGGTGAGTGGGTGGGTGAGTGAGTGGGTGGGTGAGTACAGTGATTGAATGAGTGGGTGGATGGGCAAGTGGTGGTGAGTGGGTGAGTGGTGGGTGGATGGCTGAGTGAGTGGTGAGTGGTNGGTGAGTGGTNAGTGGTNGTGAGTGAGTGAGTGAGTGAGTGGTGGTGTGCGGNGTGGTGCGCGGTGNGTGNTGAGTGTGGTGGGAGTGAGTGNGTGGTNAGTGGTGGACGGTNGGTNAGTGGGTGAGTGAGTGAGTGGGTGAGTGAGTGGGTGAGTGGGTGGTGGTTGTTTGAGTGAATGGGTGAGTGAGTGGGTGAGTGAGTGAGTGGGTGGTGGGTGGAGTGAGTGGTGGGTGAGTGTGTGAGTGAGTGGGTGAGTGNGTGAGTGAGTGGATGAGTGGGTGAGTGTGTGAGTGAGTGGATGAGTGAGTGGTTGAGTGAGTGAGTGGTTGAGTGAGTGAGTGGGTAAGTGTTTGAGGGAGCGAGTCACTGAGTGAGCAAGACCGTGCGCATCTTATGGGTCTCGAATCTAGGGGTCTTATGGGCTAGTCCAGGGTCTCGATATATCTCGGGTATCTATGAGTATCTATGCATCTAGGGGTGTCCATGGGTCTCTCGGGGTCTCTAGGGGTCTCTATTAATCTCTAGGGGTGTCTATGGGTCTCTATGAGTCTAGGGGTCTCTATGGGTGTCTAGGGGTATCTATGAGTATATATGCATCTAGGGGTGTCTATGGGTCTCTATGGGTCTATGGGTGTCTATGGGTCTCTATGGGTATCTATGGATGTCTATGCATCGATGGGTCTCTATGATTCTCTGTGTGTCTCTGTGGGTCTCTGTGTGTCTGGTGTCTCTGTGGGTCTCTGTGTCTCTGTGATTNCTATGGGTCTCTGTGTGTCTCTGTGTGTCTCTGTGTGTCTCTGTGTCTCTGTGTGTCTGTGTATCTCTGTGTGTCTCTCTGCGCGAGGAGAGTGTGGAATGTAGCCAAACTACTCGCCTCACCACGCCTACAAACTCTCCCGCCAGCCTCTCCCTCCCCCTCGCACTCCCACAGACTCACACAGAGACCCACACAGACACCCACAGACTCACGCAGAGACCCATAGACTCATGCAGAGACCCACAGACTCACGCAGAGACCCACAGACTCACTCACTACAGAGACCCACAGACTCACACAGAGACACACTGACTCACTCCAAAGACCCATAGACTCACACAAAGACCCACAGACTCACACAGACTCACACAGGGACCCACATACTCACACAGAGACCCATAGACTCACACAGAGACCCACAGACTCACAGAGACCCATAGACTCACACAGAGACCCATAGACTCACACAGAGACCCACAGACTCACACAGAGACCCACAGACTCACACAGAGACCCATAGACTCACACAGAGACCCACAGACTCACACCAGACCCACAGACTCACACAGAGACCATCACAGACTCACTACACAGACCCACAGACTCACTACAGACCCACAGACTCACACAGAGACCCACAGACTCACGAAATGACTCCGAATTACGCACTGCTAGTAAAACCAGTTCCCACGTGCGGCTTGTGATGGTGAATTTAGTGGTGTGGTGATGGTGGTGATGGTGGTGATGGTGGTGGTGATGATGGTGGTGATGGTGGTGATGATGGTGGGTGATGGTGGTGGTGGTNGTGATGATGGTGATGGTGGTGATGGTGGCGATGATGGTGATGGTGATGATGGTGGTATGATGGTGATGGTGGTGATAATGATGATGATGGTGGTGTGTNATGGTGATGATGATGGTGATGGTGATGATNATGATGGTGGTGATGATGATGGTNATGGTGGTGATGGTGGTGATGGTGGTGATGGTGGTGGTGGTGATGATGGTGATGGTGGTGATGATGATGGTGATGATGGTGATTATAAGATCACAGTTCACCATGAGTTACCACCACCACCACCACCGCCACCACCACCATCACCGCCACAACCACCACTACCATTACAATAATTGCCACCACCACTACAATTCTCAATCAACCACCACCACCATCACCACCACCATCACCACCACCACCACTTAAATGGTTACAACGATGCACTACGCATTACAATAACTGCCACCACCACTACAATTCTAATTACAATGCATTACAATATCGACTGTTACCACCACCACCATCACCACCACCATCACCACCACCACCACTACAATTCGAACTACAATGCATTACAATATCGACTGTTACCACCACCACCACCATCTCCAGCACTACAATTCGAACCACCACCACCATCACCCACCACCACCACCACCATCATCACCGCCACCACCACCATCACTACCTCCATCACCACCACCACCATCTCCACTACAATTCTAACTATGCGTTACAATATCGACTGTTACCACCACCACCACCATCTCCAGCACTACAATTCGAACCACCACCACCATCACCCACCACCACCCACTAAACATAATTACTCCTCGGCGGACCCCCACTGCCCCTCCTCCTCCGCCCCCTTAGGCGGCGCGTATTTGGTCTGCTTCGGGGGGCACGAGCAGCACAAAAGCGCCCCCCCAACATCAGCAGCAACGCCGCCGCCCATCCGATGTACATGGCCGCACCGATCTCCGCTTGGTCGTGTCGGGCACCAGCGGGTTGTAGAAGTCGCGAATGACCGAGTTGGCCGCCCAGGACACGGGCACCATCTCCACAAGACCGGCGAGCAAGAAGCCGGCCCCGGCAGCGATGGACACGCGAGCCTTGGTCGACTCGTCTTCGATGCACGTGGTGCACTTGGCACCGGCGATGGACACCAACAGCGCCACGGTGGCCACCACGATGGCGATCACGGTGAGCGCTCTTGCCGCTTGCAGGTCCTGCCCAGCGCCAGCATCGAGTCGTAGATCTTGCACTGCATCTGGCCCGTGCTCTGGACGACGCAGTTCATCCAGATGCCCTCCCAGATGGTCTGCGCCACCACGATGTTGTTGCCGATGAACGCCGAGACGCGCCACATGGGCAGCGCGCAGCACACGACAGCGCCAAGGAGGCCGATGACCCCATGGCGACGCCAAGGAGCTGGAGGCCGGTGCTGGCCATTGTCTGTGGGTGGGTGGTGGTGTGGGGGGTGGGGGGGTGAGTGGGGGTGAGTGGGTGAGTGGTGTGGGGTGAGTGGTGTGGGTGGGTGGGTGGTGAGTGGGTGGTGGGTGTGGTGGGTGGTGTGGGCGTGGGTGGGTGGGGGTGGGTGGGTGGTGGGTGAGTGGGGTTGGTGGGTGGGTGGGGTGGTAAGTGGGGTGTGGTGGGGTGGGTGTGGTGGGTGGTGTGGGTGGTGGGTGGGTGGTGGGGTGGGTGTGGGTGTGTGGATGGTGGTGTGTGGGGTGGGTGGGTGGTGGTGGGTGGAGTAAGTGGGTTGTGGGTGGGTGGGGTGGTGTGGGTGGGTTGGTGGGGTGTGGTGGGTGAGTGGGTGTGGTGTGNAGTGGGGTGGGTGGTGGGTGGTGTGGGTGGTGTGGGGGATGTGGGGTGTGGGTGGGTTGGAGTGGTGTGGGTGGTGGGTGGTGTGGGTGGTGTGGGTGGTGTGGGTGGTGGGTGTGGGTGTGGGGTGGTGGGTGAGTGGGATGTGGGTGGGTGGGGTGGGTGGTGTGGTGGTGGTGGTGGGTGTGGGTGGTGGGGTGGTGGGNTGGGTGGTGTGGTGTGGTGGTGGGTGTGGGGTGGGTTGGTGGGGTGTGTGGGTGAGTGGNTGNTGTGGAGTGGGGTGGTAGGTGGTGGTGTGGGTGGTGTGGGGGATGTGGGTGTGGGGTGGTGGTGGTGGTGTGTGTGGTGGGTGGGTGGTGGTGGGTGGGTGTGGGGTGGGGTGAGTGGTGGGGTGGGTGTGTGGGTGTGTGGTGTGGTGTGTGGGAGAATCATCGTCAGAATCATCATGAGAAATTGAATAATGAAAATCAGAACCTAAAATCAGAATTCAGAATCCAAATCCAGAAGTCGTCTCCATTGGTGATGGTGCATTGTCTTTGAGTTGTGCGCCTTTTGGCGTCATCTGGTCCAACATCATGTGAGACTAGGCTCTAAGAAACTGTCTCGGGTGTGGACCAATCAACTTCAAGGACAGTGCATANCATTATCAGAGTTGTGTTTTTGTTTGCATTACGACTGCAGGTATTGTGGTCTATGCAAACATGACTCCTCGTAAAAANGGTGTCAGTTTTGTTGCCAGATAGAAGGGTAAAAAAACAATTATCATATTTTTTACTGGCAAATGAGGTTCCAATGGTGTAAATGCTTCACCCGAGCTCTCATACTCTGATGGTGCATTGTCTTTGAGTTGTGCGCCTTTTGGCGTCATCTGGTCAAACCCATGGAGACTAGGCTCTAAGGAAAGCTGTCTCGGGTGTGGACCAATCAACTTCAAGGACAGTGCATANCATTATCAGAGTTGTGTTTTTTTGTTTGCATTACGACTGCAGGTATTGTGGTTATGCAAACATGACTCCTCGTAAAAAAAGGTGTCAGTTTTGTTGCCAGATAGAAGGGTAAAAAAACAATTATCATATTTTTTACTGGCAAATGAGGTTCCAATGGTGTAAATGCTTCACCCGACATCTCTGATAGTGCTTGTCTTTGGTTGTGCGCCTTTTGGTGTCATCTGGTCCAACCCATGGAGACTAGGCTCTAAGGAAAGCTGTCTCGGGTGTGGACCAATCAACTTCAAGGACAGTGCATACATTATCAGAGTTNTTTTTTTTTTTACATTTTGACTGCTTGTGTTGTGGTTATTGCAAACGTGATGCCTTGTGTAAAGGTGTCAGTTTTTGTACCAGTTGAAAGGGTAAAAACCTCTCACTATATTTTGCATTTTGACTGCTTGTGTTGTGGTTATTGCAAACGTGATGCCTTGTGTAAAGGTGTCAGTTTTTGTACCAGTTGAAAGGGTAGAAACCTCTCACTATATTTTGCATTTTGACTGCTTGTGTTGTGGTTATTGCAAACATGATGCCTTGTATAAAGGTGTCAGTTTTTGTACCAGTTGAAAGGGTAGAAACCTATCACTATATTTTGCTACTGGTAAAGGAAATGTCTCATAGCGTTCAGGGAAGTCGTGTGAACTGTACACACAACTGCACACAATTCTGTGAGTCGCATGTAACATGTTCTTGGTTCTTTCGGTAAAGTCACCACGTAGAAGGGAAGTAATAAAATAATAAAAATAAAACATAAAATAATCTTCTTGGTTCTTTCGGTAAAGTCACCACGTGAGGAAGTAATAAAATAATAAAAAATAAAACATAATAAAATAATTCAGACGCTGTCGCCTCGACAGACTGTTCTCCCCTGAGACGTGCTTGCGTTGCCGAAACGTCGTAGAATTGTATTTTATTGTTTTTTTATTATTTTATTACTTCCCTTCTACGTGACGACTTTAGCGAAAGAACCAAGAAGATTGTTTTATTATTTTTAATTTTTATTATTTTATTATTTCCCTTCTACGTGACGAGACTTTAGCGAAAGAACCAAGAAGAGTATTTTATTATGTTAATTTTTATTATTTTATTACTTCCCTTCTACGTGGAGACTTTACCGAAAGAACAAAGGAGAGAAATTCGGGATTTCGATCGATCATTGGGGGGGGGGGGNCACGTGCCACCTGGTGGAGCCAGTGGGGGGAGGGGGGGTGGATGTATACGGGGGCCCAATACAGCCCCCCCCCCCNAACTGGGCTAATTGTGTTGTAGTAGTACAGAGTTAGAGTGATGGCCTTAATCTAAGTTGTCTTGTTGTTGTTGTTTGACTTGCATCCCACTGGGATTTTTGCAACACAGCGTTGATGTGTACACGGTGCTTTTTTCGCAATATTTTGCTGCCTTTTCTTGGATTTTCTCTTTGCACTCAGTCACATAGTAGTCACTACAAGATGTTTTCTTGTTCATGTTTTTGTTTGTTGCGGTTGCACCCGATTCAAGAGCCGAATGGCTCACAGGGCTCTATACCTAATACATGAAACTTGAACTACAGCTGTGTGACTTCTCGATCAGGGCAAGCGGTACCCCTGAGCCAATCACAAGGTTGCAGCTCTACCACGTGGGCTGGTGACATCACCGCCATCGCCGTCACCGCGTGCGCATTCGAAAGCGAGTTCCCGTTTCACGATCCGCCATTTTATGCGGCCACTTCCGGTTTTGCGAGCGTCACTTCCGGTTTGTAACCACGCGAACTTTAAAAAAATAATTGAAGCGACGTTTTGACTTTGTTTCACATCCATCAGCTACACGCAACAACAACAAAAACATCTCTGCGGCTGGGTTCCCACTCTCAGTGTCTCGTCAGCAACATCAGAGACGGGGGGATTGAACCATGAGTTCAGACAAGCAATGATCTGCACAGGTTTCCATTCACAGAGACTCACCCACCAACTCACCCACTTACCCACTCAACCACTCAACCACCCACTAACTCACCCACTCACCCACTCAACCAGCCATGAACTCAACCACCCACTCACCCACCCACCCACCCATTAACTCACCCACTCACTCACTCACCCACCCACTAACTTACACACTCAATAACCCACTCACTAACTCATCCACTCACCCACTCACTCACCAACTAACTCACTCACTCACCCATGAACTCACCCACCCACTAACTTACACACTCACTCAACCACCCACTCACTCACCCACTCACTCACCCACTCAACTATTATATCATCTCTTCTCGAGCCCATGCCACTAACCCACTCTCATTCACCCACTCACTAATCCACTAACCCACCCACGAACCCAACCACTTACTCATCCAATCACAAACCCACCCACTCACCAACTCACCCACTCACCAACCCACTCACCAACTCACCCACTCACCAACTCACTCACTCACCAACTCACTCACTCAGCCATTATCCCATATCTTCTTAGCCCATGCAACTAACTAACCCACACACTCACTCACCTACCCACTCACCCACCCACCAACTCACCTACTCACTAACTCGCCTACTAACGAACTCACCCACTTACTAACCCATCCACTTACTCACCCACCCACTCAACCACTAACCCACCCACTCACTAACTCATCCACTCACTAACTCATGATGATGTGATGGCTCACATCACATCAGCACCATCATGTATAGCAGCCAGATAATCATAACACAGACGCACAGAGATCCATAGAGATACACAGAGACCCATAGTGATACACAGAGACCCACTGACATACATAGAGACCCATAGAAACCCACAGAGACACAACGAGATTAACAGAGACCCATAGAGATACATAGAGATACAGAGACCCATAGAGACCCACAGAAACCCATAGACCCACAGAGACCCATACTCATAGAGACCCACACTCATAGAGACCCACAGAGACCCATNGAGACCCACACAGACCCACAGAGACCCATACTCATAGAGACCCAGACCCACAGAGACCCACACAGACCCACACAGACCCACACTCATAGAGACCCAGACCCACACAGACCCACAGAGACCCATACTCAGAGACCCACAGACCCACAGAGACCCACAGACCCACAGAGACCCACACCCACAGAGACCCACACTCATAGAGACCCACAGACCCACACAGACCCACAGAGACCCATACTCATAGAGACCCACACTCATAGAGACCCACACAGAGACCCACACTCATAGAGACCCACAGACCCACACAAACCCACAGAGACCCATACTCATAGAGACCCACACAGACCCACAGAGACCCACACAGACACCCATACTCATAGAGACCCACACTCATAGAGACCCACACAGACCCACAGAGACCCACTCAGAGACCCACACTCATAGAGACCCACACAGAGACCCATACTCATAGAGACCCACAGACCCACAGAGACCCATACTCATAGAGCCCCACACAGACCCACAGAGACACGTAGAGACCCATAGAGACTCATATACCCACAGAGACCCACAGAGACCCACAGATACCCACATAAACACACAGAAACCCATAGACCCACAGAGAAACACACTAAAGCTAAACTCTGTTGACGTCACCAGCTGTGTACGGGACCCCAGTGAGCTACTGCCGAGTGGATCTTTATCAGACGAGAGCGGTACAACCTGGACATCACAACATCGCAGCGATAACACGAGGGATGACGTCATCATCGTCATCACGTGGCTGATGACATCATCATCATCACGTGGACATTCATGGCCGCTGCCAATTACTCAGAGCACGTGGTGACGTCACACACCACCAGAACAACAACAACAACCGCCATTCGCCACTAAGTGGCGGTGACGTCACCACGACGTTTGTTGCCAGGCCAAGTGCACCTTGAGGCTGCCACGTGAAGTGTCGAACGCCCGCTGGCAGGAGGTCACGGGGCAGACCCAGCAGGTGCCACGGGTCGACTGACTGTGATGACTGAGATGACCGAGATGACTGGCTGATGCACCACCTGTGCCCCTACTGTGCCAACTCGCTGTGCTTTAGCCACCCGGCGCTCCGCTCGTTGTTGTGAGCGTCGCTCCTCCGCCCTCCGTTGTTGTTGGAGGGCGACTGCCTCCAACTGCCCAGTAGCGTCCTTCACGAGCCTCCTCCACAGAGGCCGATCTTGACACCGCTGGTACCGGTCATCGGCAAGTCCACTCAGCTCCACGTCCTCCTGTACCACATCACTCCATCTCTTCTCTAGCCCGTGCCGCGCCCGTCTAGCCCCCTCGATCCGGCCGAACAAAGCTGTTTAGGCATGCGATGGCTGGGCATGCGGGCTACATGACCCAGCCAACGCAGCCTTGCCTGCCGGAGGAGCTCACCGATGGGACTTTGTCCAGATATTTCAAGGACGGATCGTAGGCAGGCCAGCCTAAATGTTTCCAACCGGCGAAGATGCTCCATTAGGGGGTCCACGTTTCGCAAGCGTAGAGAAGGGAGGGAATGACTGTGGCCGAGAAGACCTGAAGCTTCGTGCGGAGCGACAGACCAGGTAGCTTCCACACAGCGTTACGCAACCGATGAAAAGATAATGCCGCTCGACTGATTCGGAGTGAGACCTCCGCTGTTAAACCGGAGCCGGTCATGAGCACACTGCCAGGTATGGGAAACTCTCCACTCTCTCCACAACTGCCCAATCACCAATTGGGAGTTGTGGGGGTGGAGTGTCCGATGGTACAAAATACCCAGGAGGTGTTAGTTTTGGTGGGCTGATGGTAAGGCCCACCTCTTAGTGGCACGCTCCAGTCTCAGCAGCAGCGTCTCCAACGCCTCTTCTGAATGAGCAGCTATTACCAAATCATCGGCATACATAACGTGGTTGACCAATAGGGAGCCATCCCTTGACCGCACCCGGGCATCGATCAGCCTCCCATTATATCTGTACCAGATGGAAATTCCTCCGGTACAGCTATTGAAGGCTTCACGAACTACGCGGTCAAAATAGATGTTAAATAATGTGGGAGCCAGAGGACATCCCTGTCGCACCCCAAGGTGTACAGGGAAAGGTTCTGACTCCCAGCCACGTAGTTTTACCCGGGCCCGCTCACCATCATGAAGGTCCTTAATGATCGTGAGCAGAGGGTCAGGGACTCCGAAAGCACGAAGAACAACCCAGAGCCCAGTCCTACTGATGGTATCATAGGCCTTGACCAGGTTAATAAAGCAGAGATGTA
>WFAB01003001.1:0-22883 GCA_018977245.1 Lethenteron camtschaticum | reverse complement strand
AGCATCCAGCAGCAGCCAGCCGGCCCAGCATCAGCGCCAGCATCATCAGCAGCAGTATCAGCAGCAGCATCATCATCAGCAGCGGCAGCAGCATCAGCGCCAGCAGCAGCAGCAGCAGCAGGCGAAGGATATGCATCATCAGGTCGAGGGAGTGCGTCAGCTTGCGCCAGCGCTGCGTCTGCTCCGGCTCCGTCTCCCCGGCGGGGACGGCCGCTCCCGCGCGCAGAGCCTCCGTCAGCAGAGGCAGCAGCAGCGGCTCAGACGGCGCCGGGAACCCCTCCGCCAGCGCCTCCTGCTCACGCACAAAACCTCCCCTTGTTATGTTTTATTGTGTTTTATTATGTTTAATTTTGTTTAATTTTTATAATTTTATTATGTCTTATTATTATTATTTTATCATTTCTCTTCTACGTGACTTTGCCAAAAGAACCAAGAAGATGAATCCTCCTCCTGTTCACGGACAAAACCTGCTCCTTGTTATGTATTTTATGATGTTTTATTCTTATTATTTTATTTCATTTCCTTCTACGTGACTTTACCGAAAGAACCAAGATATTATGTTTTAGTTTTATGATTTTATTATGTTTTATTTTTATTATTTTATTTCATTTCCTTCTACGTGACTTTACCGAAAGAACCAAGATATTATGTTTTATTTTTATTATTTTATTATTTCCCTGCTACGCGACTTTACCCAAAGAACCAAGATATTATGTTTTATTATTTTATTATGTTTTATTTTTATTATTTTATGATTTCCCTTCTACGCGACTTTACCGAAATAACCAAGAAGATGAATCCTCCTCCTTATTATGTTTTATTAAGTTATATTTTTATTATTTCATTATTTCCCTTCTACGCGACTTTACCCAAACAACCTACAAGACGAATCCCCCTCCCGCTCACGCTACTTTGCGCAAGCTCCGTCCCTTCCGGCTCTGGGTTCGCGACGACGATCGCGACCCCCCTGAACGCCGCCGCCGCCGCCGCCGCGCCCGTCGCTACCTCGTACACGACCAGCAGTAGCCGCATGGCGAGGAGGGAGACTCCGGCGGGGGCCGACGCCGGCTGCTCCGCGCAGCGAACGAGCGTCGCCAGCGCCGCCGGCGGCACCGGCGGCTCCGGCTCCGACACGGCGGGAGCTTGAGTCCTCCGAGTTCGGCGAGCGGTGGCGCTGGTGCCGGCGCCGGCGCTGGTGCCGGTCGTAGCGGTCCCGGCGCCGTCGCCCGCCCTCCGGCCGCGTGCCGAGGGCGCCGGCGAGGCGAGCGTGGCGCGGCTGACGCACGAGCGGAGACGCGGCACGGAGCAGAGGGCCAGCAGCAGCTCCAGCAGCTGCGGAGGGGGGGAGGATGTTGTGATGATGATGGTATCAGTGATGTTGTGACGATGATGGTGTGACTATGATGGTATCTATGAGGGTGTGCGATGTTGTGATGATGATGGTATCTGTGATGTTGTGATGATGGTGTGACTATGATGGTATCTATGAGGGCGTGCGATGTTGTGACGATGATGGTATCTATGAGGGTGTGCGATGTTGTGATGATGTTGTGACTATGATGGTATCTATGAGGGTGTGTGATGTTGTGATGATGTTGTGACGATGATGGTATCTATGAGGGTGTGTGATGTTGTGATGATGTTGTGACTATGATGGTATCTATGAGGGCATGTGATGTTGTGATGATGTTGTGACTATGATGGTATCTATGAGGGTGTGCGATGTTGTGACGATGATGGTATCTATGAGGGTGTGTGATGTTGTGACGATGATGGTATCTATGAGGGTGTGCGATGTTGTGACGATGATGGTATCTATGAGGGTGTGCGATGTTGTGACTATGATGGTATCTATGAGGGCATGTGATGTTGTGATGATGTTGTGACTATGATGGTATCTATGAGGGTGTGCGATGTTGTGACGATGATGGTATCTATGAGGGTGTGTGATGTTGTGACGATGATGGTATCTATGAGGGTGTGCGATGTTGTGACGATGATGGTATCTATGAGGGTGTGTGATGTTGTGATGATGTTGTGACGATGATGGTATCTATGAGGGTGTGTGATGTTGTGATGATGGTGTGACTATGATGGTATCTATGAGGGTGGTGATGTTGTGACGATGATGGTATCTGTGATGTTGTGATGATGGTATCTATGAGGGTGTGCGATGTTGTGACGATGATGGTATCTGTGATGTTGTGATGATGTTGTGACTATGATGGTATCTATGAGGGTGTGTGATGTTGTGATGATGATGGTATCTGTGATGTTATGATGTTGTGATGATGATGATGGTATCTATGAGGGTGTGCGATGTTGTGACGATGATGGTATCTGTGATGTTATGATGTTGTGATGATGATGATGGTATCTGTGATGTGGTGATGTTGTGATGACGATGATGGTATCTATGATGTTATGATGTTGTGATGATGATGATGATGGTATCTATGAGGGTGTGCGATGTTGTGACGATGATGGTATCTGTGATGTTATAATGTTGTGATGATGATGATGATGGTATCTATGAGGGTGTGCGATGTTGTGACGATGATGGTATCTGTGATGTGGTGATGTTGTGATGATGATGATGGTATCTATGAGGGTGTGCGATGTTGTGACGATGATGGTATCTGTGATGTGGTGATGTTGTGATGATGATGATGGTATCTATGAGGGTGTGCGATGTTGTGACGATGATGGTATCTGTGATGTGGTGATGTTGCGATGATGATGATGGTATCTATGAGGGTGTGCGATGTTGTGACGATGATGGTATCTGTGATGTTATGATGTTGTGATGATGATGATGGTATCTATGAGGGTGTGTGATGTTGTGTGATGGGTCCATGCCTTAGCAATGCTCTCTGCCGAGCTGTCTTCCAGAAGCCCCAGGATCTGCTGCAGACACGAGTCAAAGTACTCGTACCTACACACACACAAAGACAAAGACCACCAGGGTAGCTTCTCAACAGACTGTTGGGGTAAGTGCTGTTAGTGAGCGAGCGAGGGAACAGGTGAGCGAGCGAACAGGTGGGTGAGCGAGCAAATAGGTGAGCGAGCGAATAGGTGAGCGAGCGAGGGAAAGGGTGAGCGAGCAAGCGAAACAGGTGGGTGAGCGAGTGAGCGAGCGAATAGGTGAGCGAGCGAATAGGTGAGCGAGCGAATAGGTGAGCGAGCGAATAGGTGGGTGAGCGAGCGAGCGAACAGGTGGACGAGCGAGCGAATAGGTGATCGAGCGAATAGGTGGGTGAGCGAGCGAGCGAATAGGTGGTGAGCGAGCGAATAGGTGAGCGAGCGAATAGGTGGGTGAGCGAGCGAGGGAAAAGGTGAGCGAGCGAGGGAATAGGTGGGTGAGCGAGCGAGCGAACAGGTGGGTGAGCGAGCGAATAGGTGGGTGAGCGAGCGAACAGGTGGGTGAGCGAGTGAATAGGTGAGCGAGCAAATAGGTGGGCGAGCGAGCGAGGGAAAAGGTGGGTGAGCGAGCGAACAGGTGGGTGAGCGAGCGAGCGAGCAAGCGAATAGGTGAGCGAGCGAATAGGTGGGTGAGCGAGCGAGGGAAAGGGTGAGCGAGCGAGGGAATAGGTGGTTGAGCGAATTTATGGGTGACCAAGCGAATAGGTGAGCGAGCGAGCGAGTTTATAGGTGAGCGAGTGAGCGAGCGAGTTTATAGGTGAGCGAGCGAATAGACGGGCGAGCGAGCGAACAGGTGGGCGAGTGAGCGAGTCAATAGGGTGTGAATAGGCCAGCGAGCCAATAGGCGGGTGAGCGAGTCAATACGTGAGCGAGCGAGCGAGTTTATAGGTGAGCGAGCGAATGAATAGCGAGTGAATAGGCGAGCGAGCGAACAGGCGGGCGAGCGAGCGAGTCAATAGGTGAGAGAGCGAGCGAATGAAGAGGGTGTGAATAGGCCAGCGAGCGAATAGGCGGGCGAGCGAGCGAGTCAATGGGTGAGCGATCGAGCGAGTTTATAGATGAGCGAGCGAGTCAATGGGCGAGCGGGTGAATAGGGTGTGAATAGGCGGGCGGGGCGAGCGAGCTAGCGCCCGGTTCACCTGCACAGATGCTGCGCGACTCTGTCACAGAGCAGCAGGTCCACGCAGAGGTCGACGCTGAACGTGCGGGTGAGCGTCCCGTCCCCGTTCACCAGGATGTTGAAGATCAGCTGGAACGTCTGGTTGATGTTCGTGGCGTGGAACAGCTGGGAGGGTGGGTAGGTGGGTGGGTGGTGGTGATAGACACGGGCCGGGGATTGAGCGTCTACCCTCGCACGCGAGCGATTCAAACATCGGCATCTTTGTCCGTGTTGTGGCGTCGCCTCGAACGCTTGGTCCGGTTCAAGGGGGACAACGCAAGTCACCCCACGTGTGTCACCCTCCGTGTGTGTCACCCCCCGTGAGTCACCCCACGTGTGTCACCCCCCGTGTCACAGCGTGTGTCACAGCGTGTCACCCCGTGCGTCACCCCCCCCATGTGTCACCCCCCGTGTGTCACCCCCCGTGCGTCACCCCCCGTGCGTCACCCCCCGTGCGTCACCCCCCGTGCGTCACCCCCCGTGCGTCACCCCCCGTGCGTCACCCCCGTGCGTCACCCCCCGTGCGTCACCCCCCGTGTCACCCCCCGTGTCTCCCCGTGTCACCCCCCGCGTCTCCCCGTGTGTCTCCCCGTGTGTCACAGCGTGTGTCACAGCGTGTGTCACCCCCCGTGTCACAGCATGTCTCCCCGTGTGTCACAGTGTGCGTCACCCCCCATGAGTCACCCCCGTGTGTCACCCCCCCGTGTCACAGCGTGTCTCCCCGTGTGTCACAGTGTGCGTCACCCCCCATGAGTCACCCCCGTGTGTCACCCCCCGTGTCACAGCGTGTCTCCCCGTGTGTCACAGTGTGCGTCACCCCCCATGAGTCACCCCCGTGTGTCACCCCCCGTGTCACAGCGTGTCTCCCCGTGTCACAGTGTGCGTCACCCCCCATGAGTCACCCCCGTGTGTCACCCCCCGTGTCACAGCGTGTCACCACGTGAGTCACCCCCCGTGAGTCACCCCCGTGTGTCACCCCGTGTGTCACCCCCCGTGCGTCACCCCCCGTGCGTCACCCCCCGTGCGTCACCCCCCGTGCGTCACCCCCCGTGTCACCCCCCGTGTCTCCCCGTGTCACCCCCCGCGTCTCCCCGTGTGTCTCCCCGTGTGTCACAGCGTGTGTCACAGCGTGTGTCACCCCCCGTGTCACAGCATGTCTCCCCGTGTGTCACAGTGTGCGTCACCCCCCATGAGTCACCCCCGTGTGTCACCCCCCCGTGTCACAGCGTGTCTCCCCGTGTGTCACAGTGTGCGTCACCCCCCATGAGTCACCCCCGTGTGTCACCCCCCGTGTCACAGCGTGTCTCCCCGTGTGTCACAGTGTGCGTCACCCCCCATGAATCACCCCCGTGTGTCACCCCCCGTGTCTCCCCGTGTCACCCCCCGCGTCTCCCTGTGTGTCACCCCGTGTGTCACAGCGTGTGTCACAGCGTGTGTCACCCCCCGTGTCACAGCGTGTCTCCCCGTGTGTCACAGTGTGCGTCACCCCCCATGAGTCACCCCCGTGTGTCACCCCCCGTGTCACAGCATGTCTCCCCGTGTGTCACAGTGTGCGTCACCCCCCATGAGTCACCCCCGTGTGTCACCCCCCGTGTCACAGCGTGTCACCACGTGAGTCACCCCCCGTGAGTCACCCCCGTGTGTCACCCCGTGTGAGTCACCCCCCGCGTCTCGTTGTTGCGTTCACCCGATTTCCGAAGTCGTCGTGCAGCGTGAGGGCGGCGAGGATGGAGAGCGAGAACACCACCACGGTGAGGCTGCTGTGAGCCAGCAGCACGATGAGGGCGCGGTACAGGCCCTTCACATGACTCTACACAACATCAACATCACCATCATCACCATCACCACCACGGTGAGGCTGCTGTGAGCCAGCAGCACGATCAGAGCGCGGTAGAGACTCTTCACGTGACTCTACACATCATCATCATTAACATCATCACCACCATCACCACCATCACCACGACGGTGAGGCTGCTGTGCGCCAGCAGCACGATCAGAGCACGGTACAGGCCCTTCACGTGACTCTACACATCATCATTAACATCATCACCATCACCACCATCACCATCATCACCATCACCACCATCATCGTCATCACCACCACGGTGAGGCTGCTGTGAGCCAGCAGCACGATGAGGGCACGGTAGAGACTCTTCACGTGACTCTACACATCATCACCATCATCACCACCATCATCATCACCATTAACATCACCTACAACATCAACATCACCATCATCACCATCACCACCACGGTGAGGCTGCTGTGAGCCAGCAGCACGATCAGAGCGCGATAGAGACCCTTCACGTGACTCTACACATCATCACCATCATCATCACCATCATCACCATCAACAACATCACCATCATCATCACCATCATCACCATCAACAACATCACCATCATCACCATCATCGTCATCACCACCACGGTGAGGCTGCTGTGAGCCAGCAGCACGATCAGAGCGCGGTACAGACCCTTCACGTGACTCTACACATCACCATCAACACCATCAACATCAACAACATCACCATCACCACCACGGTGAGGCTGCTGTGAGCCAGCAGCACGATCAGGGCGCGGTAGAGACTCTTCACGTGACTCTACACATCACCATCATTACCATCATCACCATCACCACCACGGTGAGGCTGCTGTGAGCCAGCAGCACGATCAGAGCGCGGTAGAGACTCTTCACGTGACTCTACACATCATCACCATCATCATCACCATCATCACCATCAACAACATCACCATCATCATCACCATCATCACCATCAACAACATCACCATCATCACCATCATCGTCATCACCACCACGGTGAGGCTGCTGTGAGCCAGCAGCACGATCAGAGCGCGGTACAGGCCCTTCACGTGACTCTACACATCATCATCATTAACATCATCATCATCGTCACCATCATCACCATCACCACCACGGTGAGGCTGCTGTGAGCCAGCAGCACGATCAGAGCGCGGTACAGGCCCTTCACATGACTCTACACATCATCATTAACATCATCATCATTAACATCATCACCATCACCACCATCACCATCATCACCATCACCACCATCATCGTCATCACCACCACGGTGAGGCTGCTGTGAGCCAGCAGCACGATGAGGGCACGGTAGAGACTCTTCACGTGACTCTACACATCATCACCATCATCACCACCATCATCATCACCATTAACATCACCTACAACATCAACAACATCACCACCATCACCACGACGGTGAGGCTGCTGTGAGCCAGCAGCACGATCAGAGCGCGGTAGAGACTCTTCACGTGACTCTACACATCACCATCAACACCATCAACATCACCATCATCACCATCGTCATCACCACCATCACCACGACGGTGAGGCTGCTGTGAGCCAGCAGCACGATCAGAGCGCGGTAGAGACTCTTCACGTGACTCTACACATCACCATCAACACCATCAACATCACCATCATCACCATCATCGTCATCACCACGACGGTGAGGCTGCTGTGAGCCAGCAGCACGATCAGAGCGCGGTAGAGACTCTTCACGTGACTCTACACAACATCAACATCACCATCATCACCATCATCACCATCAACACCGTCACCACCACGGTGAGGCTGCTGTGAGCCAGCAGCACGATCAGAGCGCGGTAGAGACTCTTCACGTGACTCTACACATCACCATCAACACCATCAACATCACCATCATCACCATCGTCACCACCACGGTGAGGCTGCTGTGAGCCAGCAGCACGATCAGAGCGCGGTAGAGACTCTTCACGTGACTCTACACATCACCATCAACACCATCAACATCACCATCATCACCATCGTCATCACCACCATCACCACCACGGTGAGGCTGCTGTGAGCCAGCAGCACGATGAGGGCGCGGTAGAGACTCTTCACGTGACTCTACACATCATCACCATCATCATCACCATCATCACCATCAACAACATCACCATCATCATCACCATCATCACCATCAACAACATCACCATCATCACCATCATCGTCATCACCACGACGGTGAGGCTGCTGTGAGCCAGCAGCACGATCAGAGCGCGGTACAGACCCTTCACGTGACTCTACACATCATCACCACCATCACCATCATCACCACCATCACCATCATCACCATCGTCATCACCACCATCACCACGACGGTGAGGCTGCTGTGAGCCAGCAGCACGATCAGAGCGCGGTAGAAACTCTTCACGTTACTCTACACATCATCAACAACACCACCATCACCACCATCACCATCAACATCAACATCACCACCATCACCACCATCACCATCGTCACCACCATCATCATCATCACCACAACGGTGAGGCAGTCAGTTGAGTGACTGAATGAGTGACGGCCTGGTTAGGTGACTGCCTGGATGAGTGACTGGTTGAGTGACTGGATGAGTGACTGGTTGGGTGACTGGTTGAGTGACTGGATGAGTGACTGGTTAATTGACTGCCTGCTTGAGTGACTGCCTGCTTGAGTGACTTGGTGAGTGACTGGTTGAGTGACTGGATGAGTGACTGGTTGAGTGACTGGTTGAGTGACTGGGTGAGTGACTGGATGAGTGACTGGATGAGTGACTGGATGAGTGACTGGATGATTGACTGGGTGAGTGACGTGGTGAGTGACTGGGTGAGTGACTGGATGAGTGACTGGATGAGTGACTGGATGAGTGACTGGCTGAGTGACTGGGTGAGTGACTGGGTGAGTGTCTGGGTGAGTGACTGGGTGAGTGACTGGGGTGAGTGTCTGCCTGTGTGAGTGACTGGATGAGTGACTGAGTGAGTGTCTGGGTGAGTGTCTGGGTGATTGTGTAGGTGAGTGAGTGGGTGAGTGTCTGGGTGAGTGACTGAGTGAGCGACTGAGTGAGTGACTGGGTGAGTGACTGGGTGAGTGACTGGGTGAGTGTCTGGGTGAGTGACTGGATGACTGCCTGTGTGAGTGAGTGACTGGGTGAGTGACTGGATGAGTGACTGGGTGAGTGACTGGATGAGTGACTGCCTGTGTGAGTGTCTGGGTGAGTGACTGGGTGAGTGACTGGGTGAGTGACTGGGTGAGTGTCTGGGTGAGTGTCTGGGTGAGTGACTAGATGAGTGACTAGATGAGTGACTGGGTGAGTGACTGAGTGAGTGACTAGCTGAGTGGCTGGGTGAGTAACTGGGTGAGTGACTGGGTGAGTGTCTGGGTGAGTGTCTGGGTGAGTGACTGGGTGAGTGTCTGGTTGAGTGACTGGATGAGTGTCTGGGTGAGTGTCTGGGTGAGTGACTGGGTGAGTGTCTGGTTGAGTGACTGGATGAGTGTCTGGGTGAGTGTCTGGGTGAGTGACTGGGTGAGTGTCTGGTTGAGTGACTGGATGAGTGTCTGGGTGAGTGACTGGGTGAGTGTCTGGGTGAGTGACTGGATGACTGCCTGTGTGAGTGAGTGACTGGGTGAGTGACTGGATGAGTGACTGGGTGAGTGACTGGATGAGTGACTGCCTGTGTGAGTGTCTGGGTGAGTGACTGGGTGAGTGACTGGGTGAGTGACTGGGTGAGTGTCTGGGTGAGTGTCTGGGTGAGTGACTAGATGAGTGACTAGATGAGTGACTGGGTGAGTGACTGAGTGAGTGACTAGCTGAGTGGCTGGGTGAGTAACTGGGTGAGTGACTGGGTGAGTGTCTGGGTGAGTGTCTGGTGAGTGACTGGGTGAGTGTCTGGTTGAGTGACTGGATGAGTGTCTGGGTGAGTGTCTGGGTGAGTGTCTGGGTGAGTGACTGGGTGAGTGACTGGGTGAGTGACTGGATGAGTGACTGGGTGAGTGACTGGGTGAGTGACTAGATGAGTGACTGAGTGAGTGTCTGGGTGAGTGTCTGGGTGAGTGACTGGGTGAGTGACTGGGTGAGTGACTAGATGAGTGACTGGATGACTGCCTGTGTGAGTGTCTGGGTGAGTGACTGGGTGAGTGACTGGGTGAGTGACTAGATGAGTGACTGGATGACTGCCTGTGTGAGTGACTGGCTGTGTGAGTGACTGGGTGAGTGACTGGATGAGTGACTGTGTGAGTGACTGACTGCCTGTGTGAGTGACTGGATGGGTGACTGTGTGAGTGACTGGATGGGTGACTGTGTGAGTGACTGTGTGAGTGACTGTGTGAGTGACTGGGTGAGTGACTGGATGAGTGACTGTGTGAGTGACTGACTGCCTGTGTGAGTGACTGGATGGGTGACTGTGTGAGTGACTGTGTGAGTGACTGGGTGAGTGACTGTGTGAGTGACTGACTGCAAGAAGTGTCTCACCATGGCTTTGACGTGACTCTGCACGAAGGCGTTGTGCCGACAGAGGTTGGCCATGCTGCCCAGGCAGGGCAGGGTGAGCTCGCTCTCAGGGGCCTGGCTACTCCGCACACAAAGACAAAGATCCCCCGTATAGCCTTCAACAGAACGTCGGGGCAAGTGCTGTTTGGCAAGCAGGACCTGCCAAGGCCGGCACTGTCTGTGGCGCACGAGGGGGTGGGTGGTCAGCACCACGCCCGGCCGCCTTTGTCTCTCCCCAGTGGCGACGTTCGCTACACAGCGGAGGCCCAGGGGACCGGTTCAGATAATCGTCACGTTGAGTGCGGTCGCGTTTACAAGGCGCAGGGAGCGCTGGTGACACCGCAGCGGTGGTGGCGGTGGTGGTGGCGGTGGTGGTAGAGGCGGTGGTGGTAGAGGCGGTAACGGTGGTGGCGGCGGTGGTGGTGGTGGCGGCGACGGTGGTGGTTGTGGTGGCGGCGGTGGTTGTGGTGGAGGTGGTGGCGGCGGCGGCGGTGGTGGTGGTGGTGGCGGCGGTGGTGGTGGGGGTGGTGGTGGCGGTAGTGGTGGCAGTGACGGCGGTGGTGGTGTGGCGGTGGTGGTAGCGGTGGTAGTGGCGGTGATGGCGAAGGTGGTAGTGGCGGCGGTGGCGGCGGCGGTGGTGCCGGTGGTGGTGGTGGTTGTGGTGGCGGCGGTGGTGGTGGTGGAGGTGGTGGCGGCGGCGGCGGTGGTGGTGGTGGTGGCGGCGGTGGTGGTGGGGGTGGTGGTGGCGGTAGTGGTGGCAGTGACGGCGGTGGTGGTGGTGGCGGTGGTAGTGGCGGTGATGGCGAAGGTGGTAGTGGCGGCGGTGGTGGCGGCGGTGGTGCCGGTGGTGGTGGCGGAGGTGGCGGTGGCGGTGGCGGTGGGGGTGGTGGCGGTGGCGGTGGTGGCGGCGGTGGTGGTGGTGGTGGCGGTGGCGGCGGTGGTGGTGGTGGCGGTGGTGGTGGGGAGAACGACAGAAGGGTCTCACATCTGCTGTGCCAGGAAGAGGAGGAGGCACTCCACGCTGGGGCTGGGGTACGAGATGCGAGCGTCGTACGTGACCAACTGCAGCAGCTTCAGCGCCTGGGGACGGCGACAAAGGCACAGACAACACACACACACAGCACACACACACAGCACACACACACAGCACACACACACAGCACACACACACAGCACACACACACAGCACACACACACAGCACACACACACAGCACACACACACACACACAGACAACACACACAGCACACACACACAGACAACACACACAGCACACACACACAGCACACACACACACAGCACACACACACAGACCACACAGGCAGCACACACACACAGCACACACACACAGCACACACACACAGCACACACACACAGCACACACAGCACACACACACAGCACACACACACAGCACACACACACAGCACACACAGCACACACACACAGCACACACACACAGACCACACAGGCAGCACACACACACACAGCACACACACAAACACACACACACACTCAGACAACACACACACACACAGCACACACACACACAGACAACACACACACACAGCGCACACAGGCAGCACACACACACAGCACACACACACACAGCACACACACACAGACAACACACACACACAGCACACACACTCAGACAACACACACACACACAGCACACACACAGCACACACACACACAGACAACACACACACACACAGCACACACACACACAGCACACACACACAGACAACACACACACACGCACAGACAACACACACACAACACACACACACACACAGACAACACACACACAGCACACACACACACACAGACCACACAGTCTATAGCAAGGTGCATGTGTACAGCGCGCGTGTGTGTGTGTACAGGGTAGTCTATAGCAGTGTGTGTGTGTGTACAGGGTAGTCTATAACAGTGTGTGTGTGTGTACAGGGTAGTCTATAGCAGTGTGTGTGTGTGTACAGGGTAGTCTATAGCAGTGTGTGTACAGGGTAGTCTATAGCAGTGTGTGTGTGTGTGTACAGGGTAGTCTATAGCAGTGTGTGTGTGTGTGTACAGGGTAGTCTATAACAGTGTGTGTGTGTGTACAGGGTAGTCTATAGCAGTGTGTGTACAGGGTAGTGTATAGCAGTGTGTGTGTGTGTGTACACAGTGTATTCTATAGCAGTGTGTGTGTGTGTACAGGGTAGTGTGTGTGTGTACACAGTGTATTCTATAGCAGTGTGTGTGTACAGGGTAGTGTGTGTGTGTGTACAGGGTAGTCTATAGCAGGATGTGTGTACAGGGTAGTCTATAGCAGTGTGTGTGTGTGTACAGCGCGTGTGTGTGTGTGTACAGGGTAGTCTATAGCAGTGTGTGTGTGTACAGGGTAGTCTATAACAAGTGTGTGTGTACAGGGTAGCCTATAGCAGTGTGTGTGTGTACAGCGCGTGTGTGTGTGTACAGGGTAGTCTATAGCAGTGTGTGTGTACACAGTGTAGTCTATAATGTGTGTGTGTGTACAGGGTAGTCTATAATGTGTGTGTGTGCAGGGTAGTCTATAACAGTGTGTGTGTGTGTACAGGGTAGTCTATAACAAGTGTGTGTGTACAGGGTAGTCTATAGCAGTGTGTGTACAGGGTAGTGTATAGCAGTGTGTGTGTGTGTGTACACAGTGTATTCTATAGCAGTGTGTGTGTGTGTACAGGGTAGTGTGTGTGTGTACACAGTGTATTCTATAGCAGTGTGTGTGTACAGGGTAGTGTGTGTGTGTGTACAGGGTAGTCTATAGCAGGATGTGTGTACAGGGTAGTCTATAGCAGTGTGTGTGTGTGTACAGCGCGTGTGTGTGTGTGTACAGGGTAGTCTATAGCAGTGTGTGTGTGTACAGGGTAGTCTATAACAAGTGTGTGTGTACAGGGTAGCCTATAGCAGTGTGTGTGTGTACAGCGCGTGTGTGTGTGTACAGGGTAGTCTATAGCAGTGTGTGTGTACACAGTGTAGTCTATAATGTGTGTGTGTGTACAGGGTAGTCTATAATGTGTGTGTGTGCAGGGTAGTCTATAACAGTGTGTGTGTGTGTACAGGGTAGTCTATAACAAGTGTGTGTGTACAGGGTAGTCTATAACAAGTGTGTGTGTACACAGTGTAGTCTATAATGTGTGTGTGTGCAGGGTAGTCTATAACAGTGTGTGTGTACAGGGTAGTCTATAGCAGTGTGTGTGTACAGGGTAGTCTATAACAAGTGTGTGTGTACAGGGTAGTCTATAGCAGTGTGTGTGTACAGGGTAGTGTGTGTGTGTGTGTACACAGTGTAGTCTATAACAAGTGTGTGTACAGGGTAGTCTATAGCAGTGTGTGTGTACACAGTGTAGTCTATAATGTGTGTGTGTGCAGGGTAGTCTATAGCAAGCTGCACATGTGCAACAGTAGCACCACAGCCACTCCGCGTGCGTCCACCTGCAGCAGGAGCAGCTGCGTCGTCGCCTCCGTCTCAGATCCCTGCTGCAGCCGCTGCACGAGGGAAGCGAGACCGCCCGTCAAGTCGAAGGTCACGTGGAGGCTTTCCCTGACGTCGCGCTCTGTTGCTGCACTCACGAACAAACAACAACAACAACAACAACATGAGCAGCAGCAGTGGAACTCAACTATTTCAAACCGCACTTAGAGATTCTAGATGTGAAGCTTTCGTGACTGCAAGGTTTCATATTCTTAGGTTTTTTCCGGTAAAGTCACGTAGGTAAAAATTGTTTTTTTAATTAATCAAAGTAAAATAAAACAAAAGATCACGACGTTTCGGAAGCAACACGGAGGCTTGTGTTGCTTCCGAAACGTCGTGGTTTTTTATTTTGTTTTATTTTATTTTATTAATTAAAATTTTTTTTTACCTACGTGACTTTACCGAAAAAACCTAAGAATAACAACAACAACATGAGCAGCAGCAGTGGAAATAAACTATTTCAAACCGCACTTAGAGATTCTAGATGTGAAGCTTTCGTGACTGCACGGATTCATATTCTTGGGTTTTTTTCGGTAAAGTCACCGTGTCGGTAAAAAAAAAATTAACCCCGTAAAAACAAAGTTTTTCACTGTAAATCCTTTATATGCGTGGCGGCTAGAGTCCTCTCGTCCTCTGGCTTGAGATGGCTGCCACCTATGGGTCAGATGATTGTCTGCCACCATTAAGCAATTGGTAATTAAATATTTAATTTGTTTTCCCTAAACAGTGTAAAATTTTGGGAATTTTTTTTCACGAACATTAATTGTCTGGCACAACGAGTCTGTGTGGAAAATGTCAGCTCGATTGGATCACGGGAAGTGGGTTAAAAAACGACCGAAAGATTTGCACGGTCCTAAGCAAGCAAGCAAGCACGCACGCAAGCAAGCAAGCGAACTTAATATAAAAGATTTTTAAAAAAGACCTCTTTTATGAATAAAGCACGGTGCTTTTTCCCACGCTCACAGCACCGAAGGGTAACACATTGTCCTGCTGCTGCGGAGGGAGCTGGTAGGAACACGTTGGGTTGCTCGGTCAATGGCCTGCAGGGTCAACAACGGCGGCGTGGTGTATTCCGCAAATATGGCCGACTGTGAGGGCGGGCACAAGCCGGCGTGAGTAGGTGAAACGTTGAGTTTTATAAGGGCACCACGGGGTGACCAGCCCCTCCCCACCCAGCCCCACCCCCCACCCAGCCCCACCCTCCCCACCCAGCCCCTCCCCACCCTCCCCACCCAGCCCCTCAATCAAACTCAGCCCACTGAGTGGATGAGAGCTACAGCCAAACAGCATCAAACTCAGTCAACCCATGGCACCTGAGTCTGTCCCGTGACCTCCTGGTAGGGGGCGTTTGACACTTCACGTGGCCTTAAAATGCACATGGCCTGGCACAAGCGCCACTTAGTGGCTAATAGCGGTTGTTGTTGTTGTTGTTGTTGCGAGTGATCGCGAGCGTGTGAGTGATAGCGATTGTCTGTTCGAGCGACAGCGAGCGTGTGAGTGACTGAGCGCGTGAGCGAGCGTGAGTGACTCAGCGTGTGAGTGACTGAGCGCGTGAGTGAGCGAGTGTGTGTGTGTGTTGATAACGAGTGTGTGAGTGACTGAGCGCGTGAGCGAGCGTGCGAGTGACTGAGAGCGTGAGTGAGCGAGTGTGTGTGCGTGTGATAACGAGCGTGTGAGCGAGCGTGTGAGTGACTGAGCGCGTGAGTGAGCGAGTGTGTGTGTGTGTGATAACGAGTGTGTGAGTGACTGAGCGCGTGAGCGAGCGTGCGAGTGATAGTGAGCGTGTGAGCGAGGGAGGGTGCAAGCGAGTGAATGCGAGTGAGCGAGAGTGAGCGAGCGAGTGTGTGTGTGTGATAACGAGCGTGTGAGTGACTGAGCGCTTGAGCAAGTGTGCGAGTGATAGTGAGCGAGTGAGTGAGCGAGTGAGTGAGCGAGTGTGCGAGTGAGTGAGCGAGTGTGCGAGTGACAACGAGTGTGTGTGTGAGTGAGTGAGCGAGTGTGTGTGAGTGACTCTGTGCGTGCGACAGCAGAGTCACGAGCTCGCTCACACACTCTGCCGCTGCCGGCAGAGTGTGTGAGCGAGTGAGTGAGTGTGAGTGTGTGTGAGTGAGTGAGCGAGTGAGTGTGAGTGTGTGTGTGAGTGAGCACCGAGCAGTGAGAAGAGTCTGACGATGGCGAGCGTCAGTGCGTGTGTGAGTGTGTTTGAGTGAGCGAGTGAGTGAGCGAGTGAGCGAGTGAGCGAGCGAGCGTGTGTGCGAGTGTGTGAGTGAGTGAGTGTGTGTGTGAGCGAGTGAGCGAGCGAGTGAGTGTGTGAGTGTGTGTGAGTGAGCGATCTCGCACCGAGCACTGAGAAGAGTCTGACGATGGCGAGCGTCAGTGCGTGTGTGTGTGAGTGTGTGTGTGTGAGTGTGTGAGTGTGTGAGTGAGTGTGTGAGTGAGTGAGCGAGTGAGCGAGTGTGTGTATGAGCGAGTGTGTGAGTGAGTGAGTGAGTGTGAGTGAGTGAGTGATCTCGCACCGAGCAGTGAGAAGAGTCTGACGATGGCGAGTGACAGCGCGTGAGGACTCTGTGCGTGCGACAGCAGAGCCACGAGCTCGCTCACACATTCTGCCGGCAGCGGCAGAATGTGTGAGCGAGTGAGTGAGTGTGTGTGTGAGTGAGCGAGTGAGTGAGCGAGCGAGTGAGCGAGTGAGCGAGTGAGTGAGTGGTGTGAGTGAGCGAGTGAGTGAGCGAGCGAGTGAGCGAGTGAGCGAGTGAGCGAGCGAGCGTGCGTGTGTGGGAGTGTGTGAGTGAGTGAGTGTGTGTGTGAGCGAGTGAGCGAGTGAGTGCGAGTGAGTGAGCGAGTGAGTGAGTGAGCGAGTGTGCGAGTGAGCGAGTGAGTGTGTGAGTGTGTGAGTGAGCGATCTCGCACCGAGCAGTGAGAAGAGTCTGACGATGGCGAGTGACAGCGCGTGAGGACTCTGTGCGTGCGACAGCAGCGCCACGAGCTCGCTCACACACTCTGCCGGCAGCGGCAGAGGTGTGTGAGCGAGTGAGTGAGTGTGTGTGAGTGAGCGAGTGAGTGAGCGAGCGAGTGAGCGTGTGTGTGTGTGAGTATGTGAGCGAGTGAGTGAGCGAGTGAGTGTGTGAGTGTGTGAGTGAGTGTGTGAGTGTGTGAGTGAGCGATCTCGCACCGAGCAGTGAGAAGAGTCTGACGATGGCGAGCGTCAGTGCGTGAGGACTCTGTGCGTGCGACAGCAGCGCCACGAGCTCGCTCACACACTCTGCCGGCAGCGGCAGAATGTGTGAGCGAGTGAGTGAGTGAGTGTGAGTGAGCGAGTGAGTGAGCGAGCGAGTGAGCGAGTGAGCGAGCGAGCGTGTGTGGGAGTGTGTGAGTGAGTGAGTGTGTGTGTGAGCGAGTGAGCGAGTGAGTGCGAGTGAGTGAGCGAGTGTGCGAGTGAGCGAGTGAGTGTGTGAGTGTGTGAGTGAGTGATCTCGCACCGAGCACTGAGAAGAGTCTGACGATGGCGAGTGACAGCGCGTGGGGACTCTGTGCGTGCGACAGCAGCGCCACGAGCTCGCTCACACACTCTGCCGGCAGCGGCAGAGTGTGTGAGCGAGTGAGTGAGTGAGTGTGTGTGTGTGAGTGAGCGAGCGAGTGAGCGAGCGACGTGAGCGAGTGAGCGAGCGAGCGTGGGAGTGTGTGAGTGAGTGAGCGAGTGTGCGAGTGAGTGAGCGAGTGAGTGAGTGTGTGTGAGTGAGCGAGTGAGTGAGCGAGCGAGTGTGCGAGTGAGCGAGTGAGTGTGTGAGTGTGTGAGTGAGCGATCTCGCACCGAGCAGTGAGAAGAGTCTGACGATGGCGAGCGTCAGCGCGTGGGGACTCTGTGCGTGCGACAGCAGCGCCACGAGCTCGCTCACACACTCTGCCGGCAGCGGCAGCGGCGACGACGATGACGGTGGCGGCTGACGTAGCAGCGACGCCTTCTGCCCCAGCACAGCCTGCAACAACAACATCAACAACAACATCATGAACATCATGAACATCATCATCATCAACATCATCATCATCATCAACAACATCATCATGAACATCATCATGAACATCAACAACATCAACAACATCATCAACATCATCGACATCATCATCAACAACATCATCAACAACATCATCATCAACATCATCATCATCATCATCAACAACATCATCAACATCATCAAAATCATCATCAACATCATCATCATCAACAACATCATCAACAACATCATCAACACCAGCTCAAAACAGCAACAGCTTTCATTGACCTCTCTTCAGCTTACGAAACATCTCCTGTAAACCAGGTGAGGTAGTTAACATCTCCTGTACACCAGGCGAGGTAGTTAACATCTCCTGTACACCAGGTGAGGTGGTTAACATCTCCTGTATACCAGGTGAGGTGGTTAACATCTCCTGTATACCAGGCGAGGTAGTTAACATCTCCTGTAAACCAGGTGAGGTAGTTAACATCTCCTGTACACCAGGCGAGGTAGTTAACATCTCCTGTACACCAGGTGAGGTGGTTAACATCTCCTGTATACCAGGTGAGGTGGTTAACATCTCCTGTATACCAGGCGAGGTAGTTAACATCTCCTGTACACCAGGTGAGGTGGTTAACATCTCCTGTATACCAGGCGAGGTGGTTAACATCTCCTGTATACCAGGTGAGGTAGTTAACATCTCCTGTATACCAGGTGAGGTGGTTAACATCTCCTGTATACCAGGCGAGGTGGTTAACATCTCCTGTATACCAGGCGAGGTAGTTAACATCTCCTGTATACCAGGCGAGGTGGTTAACATCTCCTGTATACCAGGCGAGGTAGTTAACATCTCCTGTATACCAGGCGAGGTGGTTAACATCTCCTGTATACCAGGTGAGGTAGTTAACATCTCCTGTATACCAGGCGAGGTGGTTAACATCTCCTGTATACCAGGCGAGGTAGTTAACATCTCCTGTATACCAGGTGAGGTAGTTAACATCTCCTGTAGACCAGGCGAGGTAGTTAACATCTCCTGTATACCAGGTGAGGTAGCTAACATCTCCTGTATACCAGGCGAGGTAGTTAACATCTCCTGTATACCAGGTGAGGTGGTTAACATCTCCTGTACACCAGGCGAGGTGGTTAACATCTCCTGTATACCAGGCGAGGTGGTTAACATCTCCTGTACACCAGGCGAGGTGGTTAAACATCTCCTGTATACCAGGCGAGGTGGTTAATATCCCCTGTATACCAGGTGAGGTAGTTAACATCTCCTGTAGACCAGGCGAGGTGGTTAACATCTCCTGTATACCAGGTGAGGTGGTTAACATCTCCTGTATACCAGGCGAGGTAGTTAACATCTCCTGTATACCAGGTGAGGTAGTTAACATCTCCTGTATACCAGGCGAGGTAGTTAACATCTCCTGTACACCAGGCGAGGTGGTTAACATCTCCTGTATACCAGGCGAGGTGGTTAACATCTCCTGTATACCAGGTGAGGTGGTTAACATCTCCTGTACACCAGGTGAGGTAGTTAACATCTCCTGTATACCAAGCGAGGTGGTTAACATCTCCTGTATACCAGGTGAGGTGGTTAACATCTCCTGTAAACCAGGTGAGGTAGTTAACATCTCCTGTATACCAGGCGAGGTGGTTAACATCTCCTGTATACCAGGCGAGGTAGTTAACATCTCCTGTATACCAGATGAGGTGATTAACATCTCCTGTATACCAGGCGAGGTAGTTCACATCTCCTGTATACCAGATGAGGTGGTTAACATCTCCTGTATACCAGGCGAGGTAGTTAACATCTCCTGTATACCAGGCGAGGTAGTTAACATCTCCTGTACACCAGGCAAGGTAGTTAACATCTCCTGTATACCAGGCGAGGTGGTTAACATCTCCTGTATACCAGGCGAGGTGGTTAACATCTCCTGTATACCAGGCCAGGTGGTTGCTTTTTCATTGCTTTCATGGCTTTATTTTGGTGATTTCTAAAGGTATATTGGTTTAGCCATGTTTGTTGGTTGCAGTACAGAGTTAGACTGATGGCCTTAATCTAAGTCGTCTTGTTGTTGTTTGACTTGCATCCCACTGGGATGTTTGCACACAGCGTTGGTGTTTTTTTCTGCAATATTTTGCTGTCTTTCCTTGGATTTTCTGTTTGCACTTAGTCTCATATAGTCACTTTAAGATGTTTTTTGTTCATGTTTTTGTTTTTTGTTTGTTGCGGTTGCACCCGATTCAAGAGCCGAATGGCTCACAGGGCTACACCTAATACATGAACTTGAACTTAACATCCCCTGTATACCAGGTGAGGTGGTTAACATCTCACCCAATCACTCCCCATCCCCGCACAGCCCTCACCTGGACACTGGTGAGGAGGAGGTGAGCGTTTGACTCGGTGCGGCTGTGACGGTAGTGGGTCACCGCCAGCACCAGCGTCCTGACACAGGCGGCACCGTCCATCGCGAGGGAGTCCTGATGGAGCAGAGAGACAAACACAGGCAGGGAGAGACAGAGAGACACGCTGAGACACGCACGCTGAGACACGGAGACACACAGAGACACGCTGAGACACACTGAGACACGCACGCTGAGACAGAGACACACACAGAGACACAGACACACACTGAGACACACACTGACACACACTGAGACACACCACTGACACACACAGACACATACTGAGATACACACTGAGACACACACTGAGACACACACAGAGACACACACAGAGA
This sequence comes from Lethenteron camtschaticum, assembly GCA_018977245.1. Classification (NCBI taxonomy): domain Eukaryota; kingdom Metazoa; phylum Chordata; class Hyperoartia; order Petromyzontiformes; family Petromyzontidae; genus Lethenteron; species Lethenteron camtschaticum. Next base: position 2,266 of record WFAB01003001.1, on the reverse strand, counting down.
CACACACAGACACACACAGAGACACACACTGAGACACACGCACAGAGACACAGACACACACTGAGACACACACAGACACACAGAGACACACACAGACACACAGAGACACACTGAGACACACACAGAGACACACTGAGACACAGACACACACACAACTACACAGAGACACACTGAGACACACAGAGACACACTGAGACACACACTGAGACACACACAGACACACATTGAGACACACACAGACACACACAGAGACACACAGAGACACACACAGACACACACAGACCCACACAGAACCACGCTGAGACACACACAGAACCACACTGAGATACACACTGAGATACACACTGAGACACACACTGAGACACACACAGAGACACACACTGAGACACACAGAGACACACACAGACACACACTGAGACACACTGAGACACAGACACACACTGAGACACACACAGACACACGCTGAGACACGCACGCTGAGACACAGACACACACACAGAGACACGCACAGACACACACACAGACACACACTGAGACACACACTGAGACACACACACAGACACACACTGAGACACACACAGACACACACTGAGACCCACACAGAGACACACTGAGACACACACAACTACACACACACTGACACACACAGACACACACACACACTGAGACACACTGAGACACACTGAGACACAGACACACACTGAGACACACACAGACACACACAGAGACACGCTGAGACACGCACGCTGAGACACAGACACACACACAGAGACACACACAGACACACACTGAGACACACACTGAGACACACACAGACACACACTGAGACACACTGAGACACACACAGACACACACTGAGACACACTGAGACACACACAGACACACACTGAGACACACTGAGACACACACAGACACACACTGAGACACACTGAGACACACACAGACACACACTAAGACACACTCAGACACACAGTCAGACACACACTGACACACACACAGAGCCACAGTGTACTACACTATACACTACTATACACTAGTGCTGTACTAGTATATTACACTATACTACTACACTATACACTCCACACTACACTATACACTACACTACATACTACACTAGTGCTGTACTAGTATACTACACTATACACTATACTATATACTACTATACACTACACACTACATTAGTGCTGTACTAGTATACTACACTATACACTACACACTACACTAGTGCTGTACTAGTATACTACACTACACACTACACTAGTGCTGTACTAGTATACTACACTATATACTACTATACACTACACACTACACTAGTGCTGTGTACTAGTAACGAATTAGCCAAATTATGTTGACGTGACACTAAACCCGGCGGGTTTAGCCACACACCATTTACATATGTTTACGCGATCTAACCTAAAATAAACAAAAAGCTTCTACGTTGTAACAGAAGAGACACAAAAACATTTAAAACTTAAAAATCTAATTTCTCACCGGAGCCCTTTCGCTGACGCCGTCGACTTTTTGGCGCCAAACGCCTCGAACCCCGCCGGTAGTTTGTCTCCACCCCTCCCCCCGCCCCGCGACCCCCACGTGACCGGCCGGGAGCCAATGGGGTGACAAGCCTCGCTGTAAGGGACCGCGGTGATTTTGTTCGCGTTTTGAATTCTGACGGTGGGATGTTTATTTATTTATTTGTGTTGGGGGAAATCCGATAAGCTGTCAAGCTCTTTCGTTCGGGGGTGGGGGGGGGTAAGAAAGTTAATGACATTTAACCCCAGAATTAGTGATATTTTACCTCAGATTTCAATGGCATTTTACTTCAGAAAATTAATTATATTTTACCTCAAAATTAATGACATTTTACCTCACTTAATGACATTTAACCCCAGAATTAGTGATATTTTACCTCAATTTCAATGGCATTTTACTTCAGAAAATTAATATTTTACCTCAAAATTAATGACATTTCACCTCACTTAATGACATTTAACCCCAGAATTAGTGATATTTTACCTCAGATTTCAATGGCATTTTACTTCAGAAAATTAATATTTTACCTCAAAATTAATGACATTTTACCTCAATTGATGACATTTAACCCCAGAATTAGTGATATTTTACCTCAGATTTCAATGACATTTTTTTCAGATTTCAATGGCATTTTACTTCAGAAAATTAATGACATTTTACCTCAAAAATAATGACATTTTACCTCAATTAATTACATTTACCTCAATTAATTACATTATACCTCAATTAATGACAT
>WFAB01003000.1:0-22884 GCA_018977245.1 Lethenteron camtschaticum | reverse complement strand
ACCCACCACCCACTCACCCACCCACCCACTCCACTCACACCACCCACTCACCCACACCACCCACTCACCCACCCACCCACCCACTCACCACGACCCACCCACTCACCCACCCACCCACCACCCACCCACCCACTCACCACCCACCCACTCACCCCACCCACCCACTCCACTCACCCACCACTCACCCACCCACCCACTTCACCCACCCACCCACCTCACCCACTCCACCCACTCACCCACTCACCCACCACCTACCCCACCCACTAACCACCCACCCACTCACTCACCCACCCACCCACTCAGCCACCCACCCACTCACCCACCCACCCCACTCAACCCACCACCCACTCACTCACCCACTCACCCACCCACTCACCCACCCACTCATTCATCTACCCCACTCACTCATTCATCTACCTCACCACACCTACCCACCCACCCACCCTACCCACTCAACCCCACTCACCCCACCCACCCTCTCCCCCACCCACCCACTCCCCCACCCACCCACTCCCCCACCCCACCCACTCACCCAATCACCCACTCACCCCACTCATTCATCTACTCACTCACCCACCCACTCACCTACCTACCACTCACTCACTCACCCACCCACCCACTCACTCACCCACCCACCCACCCACTCACTCACCCACCCACCCACCCCACCCACCCACCCACCCTCTCTCCCACCCACCCACCCAGCATATCCGTCTGTGCCCCAGCTCCCCCACGCTCCCCAGCCGACAGGGTCCTCTCGTAGTCCATGACGGCCCCTGCCGCCCTCTCCGCCTGCCTCTCCAGGTGACTGACAATGGCTGACCGCTGGTCTCGGTCTGCGTAGCCCCACTCGGTCAGCGTTGTGTCTGCGCTCTGAGGCAGCGAACAGCTGTGGCTCACAGGGCGGCTGGCTCGCCCTACACCGCACAGAAGCTGTGGGAGGGGTGGGAGAGATACAGGGGGGTGGTTGTGGTGGTTGTTGTGGTGGTTGTGGTGGTGGTTGTGGCAGCGAACAGCTGTGGCTCACAGGGCGGCTGGCTCGCCCTACACCGCACAGAAGCTGTGGGAGGGAGAGATACAGGGAGTGGTTGTGGTGGTTGTGGTGGTGGTGGAGTTGGTGGTGGAGGGGGTGGTTGTTGTGGTTGTGGTGGAGGGGTGGTGAAGTTGGTGGTGGTGGGGGTGGTGGTGGGGTGGTGGTGGTGTAGGGGGTGGTTGTGGTGGTGGTGGTGGTTGTGGTTGTGGTTTGGGAGTGATGGAGGCGTTCTACAGATTACGGTCGGCCATGTGGTCTGATGGACACGCGTGGAGATGAGAGGGAGGTGTGGTGGTGGTGGTGGTGGTGTTGGTGGTTGTGGTGGAGGGGGTGGTGGTGGTGGTTGTGGTTGTGGTGTGGTGGTGGTGCTGATGATAGTGATGATGATGGTGGTGATGATAGTGATGATGATGGTGGTGATGATAGTGATGATGATGGTGGTGATGATGGTGTGATGATAGTGATGATGATGGTGGTGATGATAGTGATGATGATGGTGGTGATGATAGTGATGATGATGGTGGTGATGATAGTGATGATGATGGTGGTGATGATAGTGATGATGATGGTGGTGATGATAGTGATGATGATGGTGGTGATGATGGTGGTGATGATAGTGATGATGATGGTGGTGATGATGGTGATGATGATGGTGGTGATGATAGTGATGATGATGGTGGTGATGATAGTGATGATGATGGTGGTGATGATGGTGGTGATGATGGTGATGATGATGGTGGGTGATGATGGTGATGTGATGGTGGTGATGATAGTGATGATGATGGTGGTGATGATGTGGATGATGATAGGTGGATGATGATGGTGGTGATGATAGTGATGATGATGGTGGTGATGATGGTGGTGATGATGTGATGATGATGGTGGTGATGATAGTGATGATGATGGTGGTGATGATGTGGTGATGATGTGATGATGATGGTGGTGATGATAGTGATGATGATGGTGGTGATGTGTGATGATGATGTGATGATGATGGTGGTGATGATGTGGTGATGATGGTGGTGATGATAGTGATGATGATGGTGGTGATGATAGTGATGATGATGGTGGTGATGATAGTGATGATGATGGTGGTGATGATGGTGGTGATGATGGTGGATGATGATGGTGGTGATGATAGTGATGATGATGGTGGTGATGATAGTGATGATGATGGTGGTGATGATGGTGGTGATGATGTGGATGATGATGGTGGTGATGATAGTGATGATGATGGTGGTGATGATAGTGATGATGATGGTGGTGAGGGTGATGATAGTGATGATGATGGTGTGATGATGTGGTGATGATGGTGGTGATGATGGTGATGATGATGGTGGTGATGATAGTGATGATGATGGTGGTGATGATGGTGGTGATGATGGTGATGATGATGGTTGATAGTGATGATGATAGTGGTGATGATGTGATGATGATGATGATAGTGATGATGATGGTGGTGATGATGGTGTGATGATGATGATGGTGGTGATGATAGTGATGATGATGGTGGTGATGATAGTGATGATGATGGTGGTGATGATGTGGTGATGATGGTGATGATGATGTGGTGATGATAGTGATGATGATGGTGGTGATGATAGTGATGATGATGGTGGTGATGATAGTGATGATGATGGTGGTGATGATAGTGATGATGATGGTGGATGATGGTGGTGATGATAGTGGTGATGATATGTGATGATGATGGTGATGATGGTGGTGATGATAGTGATGATGATGGTGTGATGATAGTGATGATGATGGGTGATGATAGTGATGATGGTGGTGATGGATGTGATGATGATGGTGGTGATGATGATGATGGTGATGATGATGATGATGATAATGATGATGGTGGTGATGATGATGGTGATGATAATGTTGATGATGATGATGATGATGTTGATGATGATGTTGATGATGTTGATGTTGATGATGATGATGTTGATGATGATGTTGAGGATGTTGATGATGTTGTTGATGTTGATGATGTTGATGATGATGGTGATGTTGATGTTGGTGATGTTGATGATGATGGAGGTGGGTGATGAGTGATGGTGGTGATGTTGATGGTGGTGATGGTGATGTTGATGATGATGTTGATGATGATGATGTTGATGTTGGTGATGATGATGTTGATGATGATGTTGATGATGATGATGGTGATGTTGATGGTGATTTTGATGATGTTGATGATGATGTTGATGATGTTGACGACGATGATGATGATGTTGATGATGATGTTGATGATGATGATGATGTTGATGATGATGTTGATGTTGATGATGATGTTGATGATGATGTTGATGATGTTGTTGATGTTGATGATGATGTTGATGATGATGATGTTGATGTTGATGATGATGGTGGTGATGATAGTGATGATGATGGTGGTGATGTTGATGTTGATGATGATGGTGGTGATGATAGTGATGATGATGGTGGTGATGTTGATGATGATGTTGATGATGTTGTTGATGTTGATGATGATGTTGATGATGATGATGTTGATGTTGATGATGATGGTGGTGATGATAGTGATGATGATGGTGGTGATGTTGATGATGGTGATCACCTGAGTGACGAGTGGTTGGTTCTCAGGAGTTCGGCAAACCAGCGCACAGACTCGGAACGCCAACTCTGGTCGTGGCACCGTCCAGCCTAGATCAGCATCATCATCATCATCAGCAGCATCATCATCAGCAGTGTCATCATCATCAGCAGTGTCATAATCATCGTCATCATCATCATCATCAGCAGCAGTGTCATCATCAGCAGTGTCATCGTCATCGTCATCATCATCAGCAGCAGCAGCAGCGTCATCATCGTCATCATCAGCTCGGGTCGTGGCACCGTCCAGCCTGGATCAGCGTCATCATCATCAGCAGCAGCAGTGTAATCATCATCGTCATCAGCAACGTCATCATCATCATCAGCAGCAGTGTCATCATCGTCATCATCATCAGCGTCATCATCATCAGTGTCATCATCATCGTCATCAGCAGCATTAGCATCATCAGCGTCATCGTCGTAATCATTGTCATCATCATCGTCATCAGCATCATCATCAGCAACGCCATCATCATCATTGTCATCGTCATTGTCGTCCAAGCAACCACAACCACAACCACCACAACCACCACCACCACCACCCTCCCTCTCATCTCCACGCGTGGCCATCAGCACTTTAGAAACATCGTTCCCAGGGTCCTAAGTGGCCATATGGCCGACCGTAATCTGTAGAACGCCTCCACCACTCCCAAACTACAACCACAACCACCACAACCACCACCACCACAACAACCACCACAACCACCACAATCACCACCACCGCCACCCCCACCACCATCACCACCACCACCCCCTCCACCCCCACCAGCACCACCCCCACCACCACCTCCACCACCACCCCCACCACCACCACCCCCTCCACCCCCTCCACCACCACCACCTCCACTACCACCACCCCCACCAACACCCCCACCACCACCACCTCCACCACCACCCCTCCACTACCACCACCCCCACCACCACCTCCACCCCCACCACCCCCTCCACCACAACCACCCCCTCCACCACCACCACAACCACAACCACCACCACCATCACCCCCACCACCACCACCACCCCCACCACCCCCCCACCACCCCCCACCCCCCCCACCACCCCCCCCACCCTCTCACCTGCCCTGGCTACAGCGGCAGTAGTAGCGGTGGCCTCTTCGTCGCGAGGCCCCAGCAAGGCCACAGGCCTGACCGTTGCCTGAAAGGCCTCCACCATGACCCCCCCACCCCCCCACCACACCCCCCACCACCCCCACCACACCCCCACCCCCCCACCACCCCCCACCCCCCCCCCACCACCCCCCCCACCCTCTCACCTGCCCTGGCTACAGCGGCAGTAGTAGCGGTGGCCTCTTCGTCGCGAGGCCCCAGCAAGGCCACAGGCCTGACCGTTGCCTGAAAGGCCTCCACCATGACCCCCCACCCCCCCCACCACACCCCCCTCCCCCCACCCCCCACACCTCCCCACCCCCCCACCCCCCCCCACCACCCCCCCCACCCTCTCACCTGCCCTAGCTACAGCGGCAGTAGTAGCCGCGGCCTCTTCGTCGCGAGGCCCCAGCAAGGCCACAGGCCTGACCGTTGCCTGAAAGGCCTCCACCATGACCCCCTCGCCGTCGGCCAGCGCCTCGAGGAGGGCGGCAATGGCCGCCAGGACTCCGTCGACGTCAGCGGCCGCGTGGTACGAGCAGCACGAGGTCCGTCCGGATGTGGCCAACGAGCGGCGGGTGTGACGGCCCCAGGGTTTCACCACCACCTAGAGCAGTGAAACAAGTAGTGTATAGTGTAGTGTAGTAGTGTGTAGTGTAGTAGTGTAGTGTATAGTGTAGTGTAGTGGTACGAGCAGCACGAGGTCCGTCCGGATGTGGCCAACGAGCGGCGGGTGTGACGGCCCCAGGGTTTGACCACCACCTAGAGCAGTGAAACAAGTAGTGTAGAGTGTAGTGTAGTAGTGTGTAGTGTAGTAGTGTAGTGTATAGTGTAGTGTAGTGGTACGAGCAGCACGAGGTGCGTCCGGATGTGGCCAGCGAGCGGCGAGTGTGACGGCCCCAGGGCTTGACCACCACCTGAAAAGGTTAGACAGGGGGCGGTGAAACGTATAGGGTAGTATGTAGTGTATAGTGTATAGTAGTAGTAGTAGTGTGTAGTGGTACGAGCAGCAGGAGGTGCGTCCGGACACGGACAGCGAGCGGCGAGTGTGACGGCCCCAGGGTTTGACCACCACCTAGAGCAGTGAAACAAGTAGTAGTTTATAATGTAGTGTAGTAGTGTAGTATGCAGTGTAGTATGTAGTGTAGTGTATAGTAGTGTATAGTGTAGTGTAGTATGTAGTGTAGTGTATAGTGTAGTAGTGTGTAGTGTAGTATGTAGTAGTGTAGTAGTGTATAGTGTAGTATGTAGTGTAGTAGTGTAGTATGTAGTGTAGTGGTACGAGCAGCACGAAGTCCGTCCGGATGTGGCCAATGAGCGGCGAGTGTGACGGCCCCAGGGTTTCACCACCACCTGGGAAGGTCAAACATGTAGTATGTAGTAGTTGTAGTGTATAGTGGTGTAGTGGTATAGTAGTGTAGTAGTGTGTAGTGTTGTGTGGTAGTGTAGTAGTGTATAGTGTAGTGTATAGTGTAGTGTATAGTATAGTGTAGTAGTGTATAGTGTAGTGTAGAGTGTATAGTGTAGTGTAGTAGTGTATAGTGTAGTAGTGTAGTATGTAGTGTAGTGTAGTATGTAGTGTAGTAGTGTATAGTGTAGTAGTGTATAGTGTAGTGTATAGTGTAGTGTATAGTATAGTGTAGTAGTGTATAGTGTAGTAGTGTAGTATGTAGTGTATAGTGTAGTAGTGTAGTGTATAGTATAGTGTAGTATGTAGTGTAGTAGTGTATAGTGTAGTGTATAGTGTAGTAGTGTAGTATGTAGTGTAGTAGTGTATAGTGTAGTACTGTAGTGTAGTGTATAGTGTGTGGTGTAGTGTGTAGTGTAGAGTTCTGTGGTGTAGTGTATAGTAGTGTAGAGTAGTGTAGTGGGTAGTGTAGCGTGTATAGTGACCTCCACTCCCACTGACCTCCACTCCCACGTGACCCCACTCCCACGTGACTCCACTCCACGTGACCCCACTCCCACGTGACCCCACTCCCACGTGACTCCACACTCCACGTGACCCCACTCCCACGTGACCCCCAACTCTCCCACGTGACCCCCAACTCTCCCACGTGACCCCCAACTCTCCCACGTGACCCCCAACTCTCCCACGTGACCCCCAACTCTCCCACGTGACCCCAAACTCTCCCACGTGACCCCCAACTCTCCCACGTGACCCCCAACTCTCCCACGTGACCCCCAACTCTCCCACGTGACCCCCAACTCTCTCACGTGACCCCCACTCCCACGTGACCACACCTTGCGTAGCCGGGCGGCGCTGTCGTGGTTGAGGAAGTCGCAGACGGCCTCCTGGACGAGCGTCTCCTGAACCACCACTCCTACTCCCACGTGACCCCCACCCACGTGACCCCCACACCCCCCCTATGACACACACACCCACGTGACCCCACCCACGTGACCCCACCCACGTGACGTCACCTTGCGTAGCCGGGCGGCGCTGTCGTGGTTGAGGAAGTCGCAGACGGCCTCCCGGACGAGCGTCTCCTGCACCACCACTCCTACTCCCACGTGACCCCCAACTCTCCCACGTGACCCCCAACTCTCCCACGTGACCCCCAACTCTCCCACGTGACCCCACCCACGTGACCCCACCTTGCGTAGCCGGGCGGCGCTGTCGTGGTTGAGGAAGTCGCAGACGGCCTCCCGGACGAGCGTCTCCTACTCCCACGTGACCCCCACCTCTCCCACGTGACCCCCAACTCTCCCACGTGACCCCCACACCCCCCCTATGACACACACACCCACGTGACCCCACCCACGTGACCCCACCCACGTGACCCCACCTTGCGTAGCCGGGCGGCGCTGTCGTGGTTGAGGAAGTCGCAGACGGCCTCCCGGACGAGCGTCTCCTGACCTCCGGCGCCGGCCAGGGTCACGACCCGGAGCGCCGGGGCGAGAGGCGAGTCGGCCACGACGTAGCGGACACGCGGACGCAGCACGAAGGCCAGCGTCTCGGGCACGCGCACCCTGCACACACAGTACACACACAGTACACACACACAGTACACACACAGTACACACACACAGTACACACAGTACACACACAGTACACACACACAGTACACACACACAGTACACACACACAGTCACGTACACACACAGTACACACACAGTACACACACAGTACACTAAGACAGTACACACACAGTACACACACAGTACACACACAGTACACACACACAGTACACACACAGTACACACGCACACACAGTACACACACAGTACACACACAGTACACACACAGTACACACAGTACACACACACAGTACACACACAGTACACACAGAACACACACACAATACACACACACAGTACACACACAGTACACACACAGTACACACACAGAACACACACACAATACACACACTCAGTACACACACAGTACACACACACACAGTACACACACAGTACACACACAGTACACACAAACACAGTACACACACAGTACACGCACAGTACACACACACGATATGCCGATGATCTGGTAATTGCCGCTCACTCAGAGGAGGAGTTGGAGACGCTGCTGCTGAAACTGGAGTGTGCCACTAAGAGGTGGGGCCTTACCATCAGCCCCACCAAAACTAAGCACCTGCCTTGGTATTTTGTACTATCGGGCACTCCACCCCCACAACTCCCAATTGGTGATGGGGCAGTAGTGGAGAGAGTGGAGAGTTTCCCATACCTGGGCAGTGTTGCTCATGACCGGCTCCGGGTTTGACAGCAGAGGTCTCACTCCGAATCAGTCGAGTGGCATTATCTTTTCATCGGTTGCCTAACGCTGTGTGGAAGCTACTCGGTCTGTAGCTCCACACGAAGCTTCACTTCTTCTCAGCCACAGTCATTCCCTCCCTTCTCTACGCTTGCCAAACGTGGACACCCCTAATGGAACATCTTCGCCGGTTGGAAACATTTAGGCTGGCCTGCCTACGATCCATCCTGGGTTTAACCCGCAGGCTGGATTGTGTGAGGAGCTCACAAATCCTTGAAAGATCTGGGCAAAGTCCCATCGGCGAGCTCCTCCGGCAGGCAAGGCTGCGTTGGCTGGGTCATGTAGCCCGCATGCCCAGCCACCGCATGCCTAAACAGCTTTTGTTCGGCCGGATCGAGGGGGCTAAATGGGCGCGGCACGGGCTAGAAAAGAGATGGAGTGATGTGGTACAGGAGGACGTGGAGCTGAGTGGACTTGCCGATGACTGGTACCAGCAGTGTCAAGATCGGCCTCCGTGGAGGAGGCTCGTGAAGGACATTGCTACTGGGCAGTTGGAGGCAGTCGCCCTCCGACAACAACGGAGGGCGGAAGAGCGACGCTCACAACAACGAAACATCTTCGCCGATTAGAAACATTTAGGCTGCTGTGCTGAAGCTACCCGGTCTGTCGCTCCGCACGAAGCCGATGGTCTGGCGATTGCCGCTCACTCCTGAGGAGGAGTGGGAGGCTCTGCTGCCGAACCACTAAACGAACGGGGGGGCCTTACCGTCAGCTATGGACTGGACACACGCGTATACAATATTCTGGCCCCTACCGAAAGGGGAATCTCCACCTGGCCACGGTGGACACAAACAGACGGGTGATCGATGTCCCCGGGTGCCATCGACTAGCAGTTGGGGACAGAACTTTCGACGTCCGACTTAGGAATGGACACACGCGTATACAACATTCCGGCACCTACTAAAAGGGCAATCTCCACCTGGCCACGGCGGACACAAAGAGAGGGCTGATCGATGTCCCCGGGTGCCATCGACTAGCAGTTGGGGACAGAACTGATGACTGATGACTTAACCGCGACCCGCCGCTCACCCTCCGCCCGTCGCGACGACGATCCTCATGAGCAGGGCGTCGTTGACGAGGGCTGCGAGCTCGGGCGAGGAGCCGCGGGGACAGACCAGTCCGGCCTCCAGCGTGGCCGGCGGAGGCTGCTGCGGCTGGTGGTGTTGGTGGTGTTGGTGCTGCTGGTGGTGGACACCGCCTGCCTGGCCCGATGCTCCGAAACCTGGGCAAGAAGCAGGCGACGCAGGCTGCTGCTGCTGCTGCTGGGCCGCAGTGGACAGAGAGGCATGAGGAGGTTGCTGCTGCTGCTGTTGCTGCTGCTGCTGTTGCTGCTGCTGCTGCTGTTGCTGCTGCTGCTGTTGCTGCTGCTGCTGTTGCTGCTGCTGTTGCTGTTGCTGCTGCTGCTGTTGGGTCTGGAGCCCCGCCGGCGATGCCGGGGCCGTGGCCACGGGGCCTGGCGTAGGCCCGAGCAGGTTGAGAAAGTAGGTGACGCGGCGCGGCGGAGAGAAAACGTCGAGGAAGGAGCGTCCACCCTCGCAGAACGAGATGGCCTGCCGGACGCCCAGGCCCCAGGGCAGGCCCTTGGACGACTCGGCTTCCGTGAACTCGCCCTTCTTCTCCCCCTTCTTGTCCTCCTTCTCCTGCTCCTCCACCTTGGTCTTTTTATCCTCCTCCTCCTCCTTCCCCTCCTCCGTCTCCTCCGTCTCCTCGCCCTCCCCCTCCTCACCCTCCTCCCCCTCCTCCTCCCCCTCTTCGCCCTCCTCCGACGTCACATTGAGGCCTTCCTCAGGCTCCAAGTCTCCGTTGGTGATGGCTGCGGCGGCGGCGGCTGCTGCTGCGGTTGTGGCGGCTGCTGCGGTTGCTGCTGTTGTTGTTGTTGCTGTTGCTGATGCTGCGGCGGTGGTGGCGGTGGTGGCGGCGGTGGCGGCGGTGGTGGTGGTGTTGTTGGAGGTGGTGGTGGGGTCGGCCGGGGCAGTGCGGACCAACCACAATGGGCTGAGGCACAGCAGCATGTCACCTGCGTGTGGAGTGCGAGGGGAGAGAGAGACAGGGATGAGGGGAGGGGGGGTGATGTTGAGCTGACGTTGAGCAGACGTTTAACGGACGTTGAAAAGCGACGATGAGATCGACGTTTAACGGACGTTGAAAAGCGACGATGAGACCGACGTTGAAAGGACGTTGAACTGACGTTGAGACCGACGATGAGACCGACGTTGAAACCGACAAAGAACTTACGTTGAAACCGACGTTTAACGGACGTTGAGACCGACGATGAGACCGACGTTGAACGGACGTTGAACTGACGTTGAAACCGACGATGAACTTACGTTGAGACCGACGTTTAACGGACGTTGGGCCGATGTTGACACCGACGTTGAATGGACATTGAACCAATGTTGAGCCGATGTTTAATGGACGTTGGGCCATCGTTGAAAAGGACAATGAACCAACGTTGAGACCGACGTTGAACCGACGTTGAACGGACGTTGAACGGACATTGAAACGACATGGTCACCCACACTCTAGATCAGGGGTGGGCAAACTTTTTGACTATGGGTTCAAAAATTTGACAGAGGGGCCGTGCCAGGAACAGGTGGATGGAGTGTTTGTGTGAATTAACAGGTAGCAAAGCATTCATTTGCAAGGCAATTTAACAAATTGCACGAACATGAACAATACAAAAACATGTCGTAACATGACTGATCAAACATCATGAGAACATCTGAGGCCTGCGCCCAAACCAATTACCTCACTTAAACGTATCTACATTAACAGGTTAGAGCAGCCACGCAGGCTGTGTGTCGGAGATTTGGCTCCAACCTCGCTGCAGTAACACATCATCACTTTCAGTTTCGGTGGCAGCAGTGTTGTTGATCTCCCATTTTTGCCAGTGCATCCAAGTCTGTAGTTATTTTGGTTGTGGAAATTCTCAGGATAGATCTGAGGTGCTGATCCGTGAACTTTGATCTGTGACGGACTTTGTTGGCGTTCATGACGCTGAATGTCTGCTCACACACACATAAGTCGAGCCAAACAAAGTCAGTATCTTCTGTGCAGTCCTCCGGAAGGTTTGGAAACGTGGCTCTGTTAAGTGAAGCATAAAAGTCATTCAGTTTAACAGAGTTAAACTAACAGTTCCAACTGCAGCTCTTGTGGTGCTGTTTCAGGGTCTTGTGACAGGGGGGACAGGACACCAGCTGAAGTGACTGTTCAATGTTTTCGAAATCAGAGAACCTACGGCAAAATTCTCCGTGCAGGTCCTCAAGTTTCGATTTAAAGCTTTCGTGACTGCAGGGATTCATCTTCTTGGTTCTTTCGGTAAAGTCACGTAGAAGGGAAGTAATAAAATAATAAAAATGAAACATAATAAAATAAAATAATTCTCACGACGTTTCGGCTACAACGCAAGCAGCCGTCTTCAGGTGAAGAATGAGACACTGCCAAGCTAGGAGCTTATATATAAGCTGGGTTGGAGGTGGAAGAAGAGCGCCTTAACAAAAAGAATGTGCATAACAAGAAGAATTTAGCATTTCCCATGAATACGCTAAATTCCTCTTGATATGCACATTTTTTTTTATATATAAGCTCCAAGCTTGGCAATGTCTCATTCTTCACCTGAAGACGGCTGCTTGCGTTGTAGCCGAAACGTCGTGAGAATTATTTTATTTTATTGTTTTATTTTTATTATTGTATTACTTCCCTTCTACGTGACTTTACCGAAAGAACCAAAAAGCAGGTCCTCAAGTGAGTTGCTGTATTTTTTTGCGTTTCGCGGTGCCTCTTCCTGCGTGGCAAGTGTGGGGAAATGAGCGAAAGATTTGTTCGCAATTTGTCCGGAGAACAAAGCGAGCTTGGATTTGAAGGCTTTCACGTGTTTGTACATATCGTGAACAAAACTGATCTTTCCCCTGCAGTTTCACATTCAGCTCATTCACGTGTGAAAATATGTCCACAGCAAACGCAAAGTCACTAAGCCAGTTCTTGTCGGTCAGCTCAGGGAATTCGTCAGATTTCCCCATCAACTCCAAAAATGCGATGATATCTTCTTTCAGCTTCCCACACTCGTCGTAACACTTTCCCCAAACTTAACCAGCGGACACGAGAGTGGTACAGCAAGTCCTGATGATGATCCGCATCAGTTTCCTCCAGGAACGTAATCAACTGACGGTGATAATTGTTTTTTTACCCTTCTATCTGGCAACAAAACTGACACCTTTTTACAAGGAGTCATGTTTGCATAGACCGCAATACCTGCAGTCATAATACAAACAAAAAACATAACTCTGATAATGTGCACTGTCCTTGAAGTTGATTGTTGCCAGATAGAAGGGTAAAAAACCAATTATCATATTTTTACTGGCAAATGAGGTTCCCATAGTGTAGATGCTTGCCCCGAGCTCTCATACTCTGATGGTGCATTGTCTTTGAGTTGTGCGCCTTTTGGCGTCATCTGGTCCAACCCATGTGAGACTAGGCTCTAAGAAAAGCTGTCTCGGGTGTGGACCATTCAACTGCAAGGACAGTGCACATTATCAGAGTTATGTTTTTGTTTGTATTATGACTGCAGGTATTGCGGTCTATGCAAACATGACTCCTTGTAAAAAGGTGTCAGTTTTGTTGCCAGATAGAAGGGTTAAAAAACTATTATCATATTTTTACTGGCAAATGAGGTTCCCATAGTGAAACTGACGGTGCTGAAGTCCCCTTGCTTGTATAAAGTTCTCAAGTTTTATGATTCACGACATGATGAAGCTGCGATACAGACTTACACAGGGATTCCTGATGGACGATGCAGTGAAGGAAAATAAGATCCTGGACAAGGGTTTTCCTCTTTCACTTTATCCTGGATTCTTTTCAGCAGCACAACATTTTTTCCAGTTCAATTTGTCGATCCATCCGTTGTGACATTGACAAGTTTACTCCGAGGTAGCTAGCTTAATTCTTTCGATGACAACAGATACCTGGTTATACAAGTCTGTTGTCGGCAAAACTGTCGTCAATGCCTCGGAAAAAAAATGAATATAATTCACAGGAATCAGACTTTTTGTTTAATTGACTGGCTATATTTTCATCAATAAGTTTCACACGGTGAGTCACAGTCCTGCGTGATAGACTGACTTTTTCAAATTTGCTTTTGATCTCCCTCTGTACCATGCATTCTTTTACAAACTCGGAGAAAGGCCTGCTAAGTAGCCTTTGCTATTTCGAATGCCACCACAAAACTTGCCTCGGTAGTTGACTCTTGAATCGCAGTTTGTCGGTGAAAAAAATGTTTGCCGAGTCTGTAAATTAGACGCCAACCTCTGAGCCATGGCCACCCGTTCTTGCGTTGACTGCTTGCTAGCGTAGTCAGCATGCTTCGTAGCAAAGTTACGGCTAATGTTGTACTCCTTGAAAACTGTGACAGTTTTTCGGCATATCAGGCATACAGCCTTAGATTGGACTTCAGTGAAAAAGTATTTTGCTGTCCATTCCGTGTTAAACACTCGGCACTCATTGTCCACTTTTCGTTTCCTTGATCCGCTCATTTTACAGAAGCGCTCACAGGGCAAAGCGAAACAGTGAACGGAACACCGCATTTAAATCAGCAATGTAAAAAAAATTCGATTTAAAGCTTCTTTCGTGACTGCAGCAGGATTCATCTTCTTGGTTCTTTCGGTAAAGTCATCACATAGAAGGGAAGTAATAAAATATTGTGTTTTATTTTCATTATTTTATAAAACCACAGCAAGAAAATTTGCCGTGGTTTTTTCACACCTGATGATCATTGCTTGTGTTGCAATCGAAACGTCGTGAGAATTTTATTGTTTTATATTTTTATTATTTTATTACTTCCATTCTACGTGACGACTTTACCGAAAGAACCAAGAAAATGTAAACAAACCCTGAAAATGGCGCTGACAGCCCACAATGCATTGCGAGATCACGTGCCCTTCCGAGCCCTATACACCTCACTCCCAGTCAAAGTGCGCCATCTATTGGGAAAATGGGGGCATTACAGGAGGAAGGTAAAATTTAATTTATATATATGCTCCAAGCTCGTGTGCTGTTTCATTCAGACGCTGTCTCCCCGACAGACCTGGTTTTCACCTGAGGACGGCTGCTTGCGTTGTGGCCGAAACGTCGTGAGAATTATTTTATTATGTTTTACTTTTTTATTATTTTATTACTTCCCTTCTACGTGACGACTTTACCGAAAGAATCAAGAAGATTAATTTAATAATATTTGGACAAGTTCGGTGGGCCGGATTAAAAAGCCCAACGGGCCGTATACGTCCTGGGGCCGTACTTTGCCCATGTCTGCTCTAGATGGCTGTCATCTATAGTTCTCTACACTACACTAAACTATACACTACCATACACTATACACTACTATACACTACACTATACACTACACTACTATACACTACACTATACACTACACTATACACTACACTACTATACACTACACTATACACTAAACTATACACTACACTATACACTACCATACACTATACACTACACTATACACTACACTATACACTACACTATACACTACACTACACACTATACACTACACTATACACTACTATACACTAAACTATACACTACCATACACTATACACTACTATACACTAAACTATGCACTACACTATACACTACACTATACACTACACTACTATACACTACACTATACACTAAACTATACACTACCATACACTATACACTACACTACTATACACTACACTACACACTACACTACTATACACTACACTATACACTACACTATACACTACTATACACTACACTATACACTACACTATACACTACACACTATACACTACTACACTACATACACTATACACTACACTACTATAACACTACACTACATACACTAACACTACCTATACACTACAGCATACACTACACTATACACTACACTATACACTACACTATACACTACACTATACACTACACTAAAAACTATACACTACCCATACACTATACACTACACTACTATACACTACACTATACACTACACTATACACTATACACTACACTACTATACACTACACTACTATACACTATACACTATACACTACACTACATATACACTACACTACTATACACTACACTACTATACACTACACTATACACTACAACTACCTAACTATACACTACACTACTATACACTACACACTATACACTACACTATACACTACACTATACACTACACTATACACTACACTATACACTATACACTACACTATACACTACACTATACACTACACTATACACTAAACTATACACTACCATACACTATACACTACACTAATACACTACACTATACACTACACTATACACTACACTACTATACACTACACTATACACTACACTATACACTACACTATACACTACACTAAACTATACACTACACTATACACTACACTATACACTACACTATACACTACACTATACACTAAACTATACCACTACCATACACTATACACTACACTATACTATACACTAACACTATACACTACACTACTATACACTACACTATACACTACACTATACACTACACTATACACTACACTATACACTCTTAAATCAGGTCAATCCTCCCGTAAACCACGTGACCTCGGTGTATGTGCCCCCCCCCCTCAACCCCCACCCCCACCTCACCCCCCACCTCACCCCCCCCTCACCCCCACCTAACCTCCACCTCACCTCACCCCCCACCTCACCCCCCCCTCAACCCCCCACCTCACCTAACCTCACCTCCCCCCCACCCCCACCTCACCCCCCACCTCACCCCCTCAACCCCCACCAACCCCCCCCACCCCCCCACCAACCCCCCCCCTGAACCCCCACCCCCCCCTCACCCCCCCTCACCCCCCACCTCACCTAACCTCACCCCCCCCCACCAGCCCCCCCCACCTCACCCCCACCACCCCCACCCCTCACCTCACCCCCCACCTCACCCCCCACCTCACCCCACCTCACCCCCCCTCACCCCCCACCTCACCCCCCTCACCCCCCACCTCACCTAACCTCACCCCCACCAACCCCCCCCACCTCACCCCCCCCTCACCCCCCACCTCACCTAACCTCACCCCCACCAACCCCCCCCTCACCCCCCCTCACCCCCCACCTCACCTAACCTCACCCCCCCCCACCAGCCCCCCCACCCCCACCCCCCAGCTGGCATGCCGCTGGTTCACGCCAGGATTAGAAATCGGCGGATGCCGTCCGGGTCAGGCACAAGAAATGCCCTTCTCAGGTTACCGCGCGGGAGTCGAGTTTCCGCGGATTTCTATTTTCAGAATCCATTATGAGGGGGGAGGGGGGGGCACTAGCCCCACCCCCTATCCCCCATGTCACGTGGGACGATACGTCCAGTCCAGTTCGATTTCAGAACGCGGTCAACCAAAAGTCAAAACACCCCAGGGAGTGACTCACTCACTCACTCATAGTCACTCACTCATAGTCACTCACTCATAGTCACTCACTCATAGTCACTCACTCATAGTCACTCACTCATACAGTCACTCACTCATAGTCACTCACTCATACACTCACTCACTCACTCATAGTCACTCACTCATAGTCACTCACTCACTCAGACACTCACTCATACACTCACTCATACACTCACTCACTCATACACTCACTCATACACTCACTCATACACTCACTCACTCATAGTCACTCACTCATAGTCACTCACTCATAGTCACTCACTCATAGTCACTCACTCATAGTCACTCACTCATACAGTCACTCATAGTCACTCACTCATACACTCACTCATAGTCACTCACTCATACACTCACTCATACAGTCACTCACTCATAGTCACTCACTCATAGTCATCACTCATACAGTCATTCACTCATAGTCACTCACTCATAGTCACTCACTCATACAGTCACTCACTCATAGTCACTCACTCATAGTCACTCACTCACTCATACACTCACTCATACACTCACTCACTCACTCATACACTCACTCATACACTCACTCATTCACTCACTCACTCATACAGTCACTCATACACTCACTCACACACTCACTCATACACTCACTCACTCATACACTCACTCATAGTCACTCACTCATAGTCACTCACTCATAGTCACTCACTCACTCATAGTCACTCACTCATAGTCACTCACTCATACACTCACTCATACACTCACTCATAGTCACTCACTCATAGTCACTCACTCATAGTCACTCACTCATAGTCACTCACTCATAGTCACTCACTCATACACTCACTCACTCACTCATACAGTCACTCACTCATACAGTCACTCACTCATAGTCACTCACTCATACAGTCACTCACTCATACACTCACTCATACAGTCACTCACTCACTCATACACTCACTCACTCATAGTCACTCACTCATAGTCACTCACTCATAGTCACTCACTCACTCATAGTCACTCACTCATAGTCACTCACTCATACACTCACTCACTCATAGTCACTCACTCATAGTCACTCACTCATAGTCACTCACTCATAGTCACTCACTCATACACTCACTCATAGTCACTCACTCATACACTCACTCATAGTCACTCACTCAAACACTCACTCACACACTCACTCACTCATACAGTCACTCACTCATAGTCACTCACTCATAGTCACTCACTCATACAACTCACTCACTCATAGTCACTCACTCATAGTCACTCACTCATAGTCACTCACATCATAGTCACTCACTCATAGTCACCTCACTCATAGTCACTCACTCATACACTCACTCACTCACTCATAGTCACTCACTCATAGTCACTCACTCATAGTCACTCACTCACTCATACAGTCACTCACTCATAGTCACTCACTCATAGTCACTCACTCATACACTCACTCACTCACTCATAGTCACTCACTCATAGTCACTCACTCACTCATACAGTCACTCACTCATAGTCACTCACTCATAGTCACTCACTCATACACTCACTCACTCACTCATAGTCACTCACTCATAGTCACTCACTCATAGTCACTCACTCATACACTCACTCATACAGTCACTCACTCATACACTCACTCACTCACTCATACACTCACTCACTCACTCATACACTCACTCACTCACTCATAGTCATCACTCATACACTCACTCATACACTCACTCACTCATACACTCACTCATACAGTCACTCACTCATACAGTCACTCACTCACTCATACAGTCACTCACTCATACACTCACTCACACACTCACACAGTCACTCACTCACTCATACACTCACTCACTCATACCACTCACTCACTCATACACTCACTCATACACTCACTCACTCACTCATACACTCACTCATACACTCACTCATCACTCACTCACTCATACAGTCACTCATACACTCACTCACACACTCACTCATACACTCACTCACTCATAACACTCACTCATAGTCACTCACTCATAGTCACTCACTCATAGTCACTCACTCACTCATAGTCACTCACTCATAGTCACTCACTCATACACTCACTCATACACTCACTCATAGTCACTCACTCATAGTCACTCCCATCATAGTCACTCACTCATAGTCCACTCACTCATAGTCCACTCACTCATACACTCACTCACTCACTCATACAGTCACTCACTCATACAGTCACTCACTCATAGTCACTCACTCATACAGTCACTCACTCATACACTCACTCATACAGTCACTCACTCATACACTCACTCACTCATAGTCACTCACTCATAGTCACTCACTCATAGTCACTCACTCACTCATAGTCACTCACTCATAGTCACTCACTCATACACTCACTCACTCATAGTCACTCACTCATAGTCACTCACTCATAGTCCACTCACATCATAGTCACTCACTCATACACTACTCTAGTCACTCACTCATACACTCACTCATAGTCACTCACTCAAACACTCACTCACACACTCACTCACTCATACAGTCACTCACTCATAGTCACTCACTCATAGTCACTCACTCATACACTCACTCACTCATAGTCACTCACTCATAGTCACTCACTCATAGTCACTCACTCATAGTCACTCACTCATAGTCACTCACTCATAGTCACTCACTCATACACTCACTCACTCACTCATAGTCACTCACTCATAGTCACTCACTCATAGTCACTCCACTCACTCATACAGTCACTCACTCATAGTCACTCACTCATAGTCACTCACTCATACACTCACTCACTCACTCATAGTCACTCACTCATAGTCACTCACTCACTCATACAGTCACTCACTCATAGTCACTCACTCATAGTCACTCACTCATACACTCACTCACTCACTCATAGTCACTCACTCATAGTCACTCACTCATAGTCACTCACTCATACACTCACTCATACAGTCACTCACTCATACACTCACTCACTCACTCATACACTCACTCACTCACTCATACACTCACTCACTCACTCATAGTCACTCACTCATACACTCACTCATACACTCACTCACTCATACACTCACTCATACAGTCACTCACTCATACAGTCACTCACTCACTCATACAGTCACTCACTCATACACTCACTCACACACTCACACAGTCACTCACTCACTCATACACTCACTCACTCATACACTCACTCACTCATACACTCACTCACTCACACACTCACTCATACACTCACTCATACAGTCACTCACTCATAGTCACTCACTCATAGTCACTCACTCATAGTCACTCACTCATACACTCACACAGTCACTCATACACTCACTCATAGTCACTCACTCATAGTCACTCACTCACTCATAGTCACTCACTCATAGTCACTCACTCACTCATAGTCACTCACTCATACACTCACTCATAGTCACTCACTCACTCAGACACTCACTCATACACTCACTCACTCATACACTCACTCACTCATACACTCACTCATACACTCACTCACTCACTCATACACTCACTCACTCATACACTCACTCATACACTCACTCACTCACTCATACACTCACTCACTCATACACTCACTCACTCACTCATACACTCACTCACTCATACACTCACTCATACACTCACTCATACACTCACTCACTCACTCATACACTCACTCACTCATACACTCACTCACTCATACACTCACTCATACACTCACTCATACACTCACTCACTCACTCATACACTCACTCACTCCATAGTCACTCACTCACTCATACACTCACTCACTCATACACTCACTCACTCATACACTCACTCACTCACTCATACACTCACTCATAGTCACTCACTCATACACTCACTCATACACTCACTCACTCATACACTCACTCCACTCATACACTCACTCATACACTCACTCATACAGTCACTCACTCACTCATAGTCACTCACTCATACACTCACTCATACAGTCACTCACTCATACAGTCACTCACTCAGACACTCACTCATACAGTCACTCAGACACTCACTCATACAGTCACTCATACAGTCACTCATACAGTCACTCACTCATACACTCACTCATACACTCACTCAGACACTCACTCACTCATACACTCACTCACTCATACACTCACTCACTCACTCAGTCACTCACTCACACACTCACTCATACAGTCCACTCACTCATACAGTCACTCATACACTCACTCACTCAGTCACTCACTCACACACTCACTCATACAGTCACTCACTCATACAGTCACTCATACACTCACTCACTCACTCATACACTCACTCATACAGTCACTCACTCATACAGTCACTCACTCATACACTCACTACTTATAGACTCACTCATACACTCACTCATACACACCATACACTCACTCATACACTCACTCACTCATACACTCACTCATACACTCACTCAACACCTCACTCATACAGTCACTCATACAGTCACTCACTCATAGTCACTCATATACACGTCACTCACACCTCACTATCACTCACTCACTCATACACTCACTCATACATCACTCACTCATACACTCACTCACTCATACACTCACTCACTCATAGTCACTCACTCATACACTCACTCATACAGTCACTCACTCATACACTCACTCATACAGTCACTCACTCATACACTCACTCATACAGTCACTCACTCATACACTCACTCACTCATACACTCACTCACACACTCACTCACTCATACACTCACTCACTCATAGTCACTCACTCACTCACTCACACACTCACTCATACACTCACTCATACAGTCACTCACTCATACACTCACTCACTCATACACTCATCATACAGTCACTCACTCATACACTCACTCATACACTCACTCATACACTCACTCATACACTCACTCACTCACTCACTCACACTCACTCACTCATACACTCACTCATACACTCACTCACTCACTCATACACTCACTCATACACTCACTCACTCACACACTCACTCATACAGTCACTCACTCATACAGTCACTCATACAGTCACTCATACACTCACTCACTCACTCACACACTCACTCATACAGTCACTACTCACTCATACAGTCACTCATACAGTCACTCATACACTCACTCACTCACACACTCACTCATACAGTCACTCATACACTCACTCACACACTCACTCACTCATACACTCACTCATACAGTCACTCATACAGTCCACTTCAGACCACTCACTCATTACACTCCACTCATACACTCACTCATACACTCCATACACTCATACACTCACTCACTCATAGTAACTCACTCATACACTCACTCATACACTCACTCATACAGTCACTCAGACACTCACTCATACACTCACTCATACACTCACTCATACACTCACTCATACACTCACTCACTCATAATCACTCACTCATACACTCACTCATACAGTCACTCAGACACTCACTCATACACTCACTCATACACTCATACACTCACTCATACACTCACTCATACAGTCACTCAGACACTCACTCATACACTCACTCACACACTCATACACTCACTCACTCATACACTCACTCACTCATACACTCACACACTCATACACTCACTCACTCATACACTCACTCACTCATACACTCACTCACTCATACACTCACTCACTCATACACTCACTCACTCATACACTCACTCACTCATACACTCACTCACTCACTCATTACAGTCACTCACTCATACACTCACTCATACAGTCACTCACTCATACACTCACTCATACACTCACTCAACAGTCACTCACTCATACACTCACTCACTCATACAGTCACTCACTCATACACTCATCATACAGTCACTCACTCATACACTCACTCATACAGTC
Organism: Lethenteron camtschaticum; assembly: GCA_018977245.1. Lineage (NCBI taxonomy): Eukaryota > Metazoa > Chordata > Hyperoartia > Petromyzontiformes > Petromyzontidae > Lethenteron > Lethenteron camtschaticum. The sequence goes on along the minus strand of WFAB01003000.1, from coordinate 67 downwards.
ACTCACTCATACACTCACTCATACAGTCACTCACTCATACACTCACTCACTCATACACTCACTCATA
>WFAB01002999.1:15000-22900 GCA_018977245.1 Lethenteron camtschaticum | reverse complement strand
GGCGAGGGTGGCGAGGGTGGCGAGGGTGGCGAGGGTGGCGAGGGTGGCGAGGGTGGGGGGGGGGGGGGGGGGGGGGGTGGAGAGGATGGTGAGGGTGGTGAGGGTGGTGAGGGTGGCGAGGGTGGCGAGGGTGGCGAGGGTGGCGAGGGTGGCGAGGGTGGCGAGGATGGCGAGGGTGGCGAGGGTGGCGAGGGTGGCGAGGGTGGCGAGGGTGGCGAGGGTGGCGAGGGTGGCGAGGATGGTGAGGATGGCGAGGGTGGCGAGGGTGGCGAGGGTGGCGAGGGTGGCGAGGGTGGCGAGGGTGGCGAGGGTGGCGAGGGTGGCGAGGGTGGCGAGCGTGGCGAGGGTGGCGAGGGTGGCGAGGGTGGCGAGGGTGGCGAGGGTGGCGAGGGTGGCGAGGGTGGCGAGGGTGGCGAGCGTGGCGAGCGTGGCGAGGGTGGCGAGGGTGGCGAGGGTGGCGAGGGTGGCGAGGGTGGCGAGGGTGGCGAGGGTGGCGAGGGTGGCGAGGGTGGCGAGGGTGGTGAGGGTGGCGAGGGTGGTGAGGATGGTGTGGGTGGTGAGGATGGTGTGGGTGGCGAGGGTGGCGAGGATGGTGAGGGTGGTGAGGGTGGTGAGGGTGGCGAGGGTGGCGAGGGTGGTGAGGATGGTGAGGGTGGCGAGGGTGGTGAGGATGGTGAGGGTGGTGAGGGTGGCGAGGGTGGTGAGGATGGTGTGGGTGGCGAGGGTGGTGAGGATGGTGAGGATGGTGAGGGTGGCGAGGGTGGTGAGGATGGTGTGGGTGGCGAGGGTGGTGAGGATGGTGAGGGTGGTGAGGGTGGTGAGGGTGGCGAGGGTGGCGAGGGTGGCGAGGGTGGCGAGGGTGGCGAGGGTGGCGAGGGTGGTGAGGGTGGCGAGGGTGGCGAGGATGGTGAGGGTGGTGAGGGTGGTGAGGGTGGCGAGGGTGGTGAGGGTGGCGAGGGTGGTGAGGATGGTGAGGGTGGCGAGGGTGGTGAGGGTGGTGAGGGTGGTGAGGGTGGTGAGGGTGGTGAGGGTGGTGAGGATGGTGTGGGTGGTGAGGGGTGAGGGTGGTGAGGGTGGCGAGGGAGGTGAGGGTGGCGAGGGATGTGGGGGTGGTGAGGCTGGTGAGGGTGGTGAGGGTGGTGAGCGTAGCGTGTGTGACGGTGGTGAGTGTGGTGAGCGTGGTGAGCGTGGTGAGCGTGGTGAGCGTGGTGAGCGTGGCGTGGTGTGTGTGATGAGTGTGGTGTGTGTGACGGTGGTGAGCGTGGTGAGCGTGGTGAGCGTGGTGAGGCTGGTGAATGTGATGAGTGTGGTGAGCGTGGTGAGGCTGGTGAGGCTGGTGAGTATGGTGAGCGTGGTGTGTGTGACGGTGGTGAGCGTGGTGAGGCTGGTGAGGCTGGTGAGTGTGGTGAGCGTGGTGTGTGTGACGGTGGTGAGCGTGGTGAGCGTGGTGAGGCTGGTGAATGTGATGAGTGTGGTGAGCGTGGTGTGTGTGACGGTGGTGAGCGTGGTGAGCGTGGTGAGGCTGGTGAATGTGATGAGTGTGGTGAGCGTGGTGAGGCTGGTGAGGCTGGTGAGTGTGGTGAGCGTGGTGTGTGTGACGGTGGTGAGCGTGGTGAGGCTGGTGAGGCTGGTGAGTGTGGTGAGCGTGGTGTGTGTGACGGTGGTGAGCGTGGTGAGGCTGGTGAGGCTGGTGAGTGTGGTGAGCGTGGTGTGTGTGACGGTGGTGAGCGTGGCGAGGGTGGTGAGGCTGGTGCGCGTGGTGAGTGTGATGAGTGTGGTGAGTGTGACGGTGGTGAGTGTGATGGTGGTGAGTGTGATGAGTGTGGTGAGTGTGACGGTGGTGAGTGTGATGGTGGTGAGTGTGATGAGTGTGGTGAGTGTGATGGTGGTGAGCGTGGTGAGTGTGATGAGTGTGGTGTGTGTGATGGTGGTGAGCGTGGTGAGTGTGGTGTGGTGAGTGTGATGGTGGTGAGGCTGGTGAGCGTGGTGAGCGTTGCCGCTCCTCACCGGAAGTCCCCGTGGTAGCCCGTGACCGTCTCGGCGGGGCAGCGTGGCGGGGGTGGTGAGGGTGGTGAGGGGCAGCGTGGTGAGGGTGGTGAGGGTGGTGAGGGGCAGCGTGGCTCCGCGTCCTCCAGCACGAGCACGTCCAGCCAGCGGCTCACGTTGCCCCGCGGGGTGGTCACCACGCAGGCCCAGCGGCCCCCAGCGGTCACGGTCACGTCCAGCAGCGTCACGCGGCTGGGGAGGGGTCGGAGGTGAGGGGTGGGTCGGAGGTGAGGGGGGTGGTGAGGGGTGAGGGGTGAGCGGGTGGTGAGGGGGGTGGTGAGGGGTGAGGGTCGTGGTGAGGGGGGAGAGAGAGGGCTACGTCTAGCGGGGTCACCGCCACAATCACCACCTCCACCACCACCTCCACACTCACCACCACCTCCACACTCACCACCACCCTCACCACCACCTCCACCACCACCACCATCACCACCTCCACCACCTCCACCATCACCACCTCCACCACCTCCCCCATCACCACCTCCACCACCTCCACCACCTCCACCTCCACCACCTCCACCACCTCCACCACCTTCACCACCACCACCACCACCACACTCATCACCATCACCACCACCACCACCTCCACCATCACCACCATCACCACCTCCACCACCTTCACCACCACCACCACCACCACCACACTCATCACCATCACCACCACACTCACCACCACCACCTTCACCTGTACATCATGGCGCAGTCAGCTTCACCACCACCACCACCACCACCGCCACCACCGGTGGCTGCGGTGGTGGTGGTGGTGGCGGCGGTGGAGGAGGAGGGCAAGTCCCCGTTGTGCGTCCACGCGATGGCGGCGGCGGGGTGGACGCGTGTCGCCGTGCAGTACAAGGGCAGCGAGTCGCCCCGGAACACCACCTGGCCCTGCGAGGGCAGCAGCTGGAACAGGGGCAGCTCGGGGGGTCCCTCTGTGGCAGAGGGCAGCAGAGAGGGCAGCAGAGAGGGAGAGTTAGACAAAGTTAGACAGAGTTAGACAGAGAGAGGGAGTCAGAGAGACAGAGAGAACACCACTTGACCCTGGCCTCTCTCCCTCTCATCTCTCTCCCACCTCTCTCCCCATCATCTCCCCTCTCATCTCTCAACTCCCTCTCATCTCCCCTCTCATCTCCCTCCCCTCTCATCTCCCCTCTCATCTCCCTCCCCTCTCATCTCCCTCCCCTCTCATCTCCCTCTCATCTCTCTTCTCCCTCCCCTCTCATCTCCCCTCTCATCTCCCCTCTCATCTCTCATCTCCCTCTCATCTCCCCTCTCATCTCCCTCCCCTCTCATCTCTCTCCCCTCCCACCTCTCATCTCTCATCTCCCTCCCCTCTCATCTCCCTCTCATCTCTCTTCTCCCTCCCCTCTCATCTCCCTCCCCTCTCATCTCTCATCTCCCTCCCCCCTCTCTCCCTCTCATGTCCCCTCTCATCTCCCTCCCCTCTCATCTCCCCTCTCCCTTCTCATCTATCCCACCTCTCCCCATCATCTCCCCTCTCATCTCCCTCTCATCTCATCTCCCTCCCCTCTCATCTCATCTCCCCTCTCATCCCCCTCCCACCTCCCCCTCATCCCCCCCCCCTCCCCGCTCTCTCCCCGCAGCTCACCGCACGAGAGCTGGCCTGCCTTGAGCCTGTGGAAGGGCAGGCCTCGCAGCGGCGAGGGGAACGAGCAGCGCGTGTCGTTGCCGAGGTGCAGCGTGCGGTTGCGGACCCAGCGCCACAGCCAGCGCAGGTTGCAGTCGCACAGCAGCCAGTCCGAGCTGAAGTCCCTGCGGGCGCAAGCGGGACGGAGGGAGGGAGGGAGGGAGGGGGGAGGGAGGGAGGGAGGGAGGGAGGGAGGGAGGGAGGGAGGGAGGGGGGGAGGGAGGGAGGGAGGGAGGTTAACCACCTCGCCCGGTGGAGAATCGCCGGTTCGATCACGAACCGGAGACTGGGCGACGATGAGAGAAGGGCGGTGGCGCTAACCGATGCGCCACCACTCCCCTGCACAGACCGCACGCACACCGCACACAACACACTCACCGCACACACCATACTCACCACACACTCCATACTCACCACATTCACCACACCACACACACCGCACACTCCACACACTCACACTGCACTAACTGCACACACCACACGCACCACACACACCACCGTACACACCACAACCACGACTGACACACACGGAGACACACACACACACAGACACACACGGAGACACACACACACACAGACACACACACACACAGTCACACACACAGAGTCACACACACACAGTCTCACACACACAGTCACACACACACAGTCACACACACACAGTCACACACACACAGTCACACACACAGTCACACACACAGTCACACACACACAGTCACACACACAGTCACACACACAGTCACACACACAGTCACACACACACAGTCTCACACACACAGTCTCACACACACAGTCACACACACAGTCACACACACAGTCACACACACACAGTCACACACACACAGACACACACAGTCACACACACACAGTCACACACACAGTCACACACACACAGTCACACACACACACACAGTCACACAGACACACACACACACAGTCACACACACACAGTCACACACGAGGTGAGTGTCGGGGTGTGACTCACAGGCTCTTCAGGGAGCTGAGCTCATGGAAGACGCGAGGGCCGAGGCTGGAGAAGGCGTTTCCCGACAGGTTCCTGCCAGAGTCACGCGTGTGTCACGCATGTGTCACGTGTGTGTCACGCATGTGTCACGCATGTGTCACGTGTGTGTGTGAGTGTGTGTGAGTGTGAGTGAGTGTGTGAGTGAGTGTGTGTGAGTGTGTGAGTGAGTGTGTGAGTGTGTGTGTGAGTGAGTGTGTGTGAGTGTGTGTGAGTGAGTGTGAGTGTGTGTGAGTGTGTGAGTGTGTGTGAGTGGGTGTGAGTGTGTGTGAGTGTGTGAGTGTGTGTGAGTGGGTGTGAGTGAGTGTGTGTCACGTGAGTGTGTGAGTGAGTGTGTGAGTGAGTGTGTGTGAGTGTGTGTGAGTGAGTGTGAGTGTGTGTGAGTGTGTGAGTGTGTGTGAGTGGGTGTGAGTGTGTGTGAGTGTGTGAGTGTGTGTGAGTGGGTGTGAGTGAGTGTGTGAGTGTGTGTCACGTGAGTGTGTGAGTGTGTGTGTCACGTGTGTGTGTGAGTGAGTGTGTGAGTGTGTGTGAGTGAGTGTGTGAGTGTGTGTGTGAGTGTGTGTGAGTGAGTGTGTGAGTGTGTGTGAGTGTGTGAGTGTGTGTGTGAGTGTGTGTGAGTGGGTGTGAGTGAGTGTGTGTGTGTGTCACGTGAGTGTGTGAGTGAGTGTGTGAGTGTGTGTGTGAGTGTGTGTGAGTGAGTGTGTGTGTGTCATGGGTGTGTGTGTGTGAGTGAGTGTGAGAGTGTGTGAGTGTGTGTGAGTGTGTGAGTGTGTGTGAGTGGGTGTGAGTGTGTGTGAGTGTGTGAGTGTGTGTGTGTGTGTCACGTGTGTGTGTGAGTGAGTGTGTGAGTGTGTGTGAGTGAGTGTGTGAGTGTGTGTGTGTCATGGGTGTGTGTGAGTGAGTGTGTGTGAGTGAGTGTGTGAGTGTGTTTGTGTGAGTGAGTGTGTGTGTGGGTGTGTGTGAGTGTGTGAGTGAGTGAGTGTGTGAGTGAATGAGTATGTGAGTGAGTGACTGTGTGAGTGAGTGTATGAGTGACTGTGTAACTATGTGACTGTGTGAGTGAGTGAGTGACTGTGTGAGTGAGTGAGTGTGTGAGTGAGTGTGTGTGGGTGTGTGTGGGTGTGTGAGTGATTATGTGACTATGTGAGTATGTGACTGTGTGAGTAAGTGACTGTGTGACTATGCGAGTATGTGAGTGTGTGAGTGAGTGAATGACTATGTGACTGTGTGAGTGAGTGTATGAGTGACTGTGTGTGAGTGAGTGACTATGTGACTGTGTGAGTGAGTGACTATGTGACTGTGTGAGTGAGTGTATGAGTGACTGTGTGACTATGTGACTGTGTGGTGTGTGTGAGTGTATGAGTGACTGTGTGTGAGTGAGTGACTATGTGACTGTGTGAGTGAGTGACTATGTGACTGTGTGAGTGAGTGTATGAGTGACTGTGTGACTATGTGACTATGTGACTGTGTGTGTGAGTGTATGAGTGACTGTGTGACTATGTGACTGTGTGTGTGAGTGTATGAGTGACTGTGTGAGTGAGTGAGTGACTGTGTGAGTGAGTGTGTGTGCGAGTGTGTGAGTGAGTGACTGTGTGACTATGTAACTGTGTGAGTGAGTGAGTGACTGTGTGACTGTGTGAGTGACAATGTGAGTGTGTGAGTGAGTGACTATGTGAGTGAGTGAGTGACTGTGTGAGTGACTGTGTGAGTGAGTGTATGAGTGACTGTGTGAGTGACTGTGTGACTGTGTGAGTGAGTGACTGTGTGAGTGACTGTGTGAGTGAGTGTATGAGTGACTGTGTGAGTGACTGTGTGACTGTGTGAGTGAGTGACTGTGTGAGTGACTGTGTGAGTGAGTGTATGAGTGACTGTGTGAGTGAGTGTATGAGTGACTGTGTGAGTGACTGTGTGACTGTGTGAGTGAGTGAGTGAGTGACTGTGTGAGTGACTGTGTGAGTGACTGTGTGAGTGAGTGTATGAGTGACTGTGTGAGTGACTGTGTGAGTGAGTGACTGTGTGACTGTGTGACTGTGTGAGTGAGTGACTGTGTGAGTGACTGTGTGAGTGACTGTGTGAGTGACTGTGTGAGTGACTGTGGTGAGTGGTGACTGTGTGAGTGACTGTGTGAGTGACTGTGTGACTGTGTGACTGTGTGACTGTGTGAGTGAGTGACTGTGTGACTGTGTGAGTGAGTGTATGTGTGACTGTGTGAGTGACTGTGTGAGTGAGTGACTGTGTGACTGTGTGAGTGACTGTGTGAGTGACTGTGTGAGTGACTGTGTGACTGTATGAGTGACTGTGTGAGTGACTGTGTGAGTGAGTGACTGTGTGAGTGACTGTGTGAGTGACTGTGTGAGTGAGTGTGTGACTGTGTGAGTGTGTGAGTGAGTGAGTGACTATGTGAGTGAGTGACTGTGTGACTGTGTGACTGTGTGAGTGAGTGTATGAGTGACTGTGTGAGTGAGTGTATGAGTGAATGTGTGAGTGAGTGTATGAGTGACTGTGTGAGTGACTGAGTGAGTGACTGTGTGAGTGACTGTGTGTGTGACTGTGTGAGTGAGTGTATGAGTGACTGTGTGAGTGACTGTGTGAGTGACTGTGTGAGTGACTGAGTGAGTGAGTGACTGTGTGAGTGACTGTGTGACTGTGTGAGTGACTGTGTGAGTGAGTGTGTGAGTGAGTGTGTGAGTGACTGTGTGAGTGAGTGACTGTGTGAGTGACTGTGTGAGTGACTGTGTGAGTGAGTGTATGAGTGACTGTGTGAGTGAGTGACTGTGTGAGTGACTGTGTGAGTGACTGTGTGAGTGACTGTGTGAGTGACTGTGTGAGTGACTGTGTGAGTGAGTGAGTGAGTGAGTGTGTGAGTGAGTGACTGTGTGAGTGAGTGACTGTGTGAGTGAGTGACTGTGTGAGTGACTGTGTGAGTGACTGTGTGAGTGAGTGTGTGACTGTGTGAGTGTGTGAGTGAGTGAGTGACTATGTGAGTGAGTGACTGTGTGACTGTGTGACTGTGTGAGTGAGTGTATGAGTGACTGTGTGAGTGAGTGTATGAGTGAATGTGTGAGTGAGTGTATGAGTGACTGTGTGAGTGACTGAGTGAGTGACTGTGTGAGTGACTGTGTGTGTGACTGTGTGAGTGAGTGTATGAGTGACTGTGTGAGTGACTGTGTGAGTGACTGTGTGAGTGA
>WFAB01002999.1:0-7500 GCA_018977245.1 Lethenteron camtschaticum | reverse complement strand
TGAGTGAGTAGGCGAGTGAGTGAGGGACTGATTGTGTGAGCGAGTGAGTGGGCGAGTGAGTGAGTAGGCGAGTGAGCGAGTAGGCGAGTGAGTGAGTGAGTAGGCGAGTGAGTGAGGGACTGATTGTGTGAGCGAGTGAGTGAGTGGGCGAGTGAGTAGGCGAGTGAGTGAGTGACTGATTGTGTGAGCGAGTGAGTGAGTGGGCGAGTGAGTAGGCGAGTGAGTGAGTAGGCGAGTGAGTGAGGGACTGATTGTGTGAGCGAGTGAGTAGGCGAGTGAGTGAGTGAGTAGGCGAGTGAGTGAGGGACTGATTGTGTGAGCGAGTGAGTGGGCGAGTGACTGAGTGAGTAGGCGAGTGAGTGAGTAGGCGAGTGAGTGAGGGACTGATTGTGTGAGTGAGTGAGTAGGCAAGTGAGCGAGTAGGCGAGTGAGTGAGTAGGCGAGTGAGTGAGGGATTGATTGTGTGAGCGAGTGAGTAGGCGAGTGAGTGAGTAGGCGAGTGAGTGAGGGACTGATTGTGTGAGCGAGTGAGTAGGCGAGTGAGTGAGTGAGTAGGCGAGTGAGTGAGGGACTGATTGTGTGAGCGAGTGAGTGGGCGAGTGAGTGGATGAGTGATTGTGTGAGCGAGTGAGTAGGCGAGTGAGTGAGTAGGCGAGTGAGTGAGGGATTGATTGTGTGAGCGAGTGAGTGGGCGAGTGAGTGAGTGAGTAGGCGAGTGAGTGAGGGACTGATTGTGCGAGCGAGTGAGTAGGCGAGTGAGTGAGTAGGCGAGTGAGTGAGTAGGCGAGTGAGTGAGGGATTGATTGTGTGAGCGAGTGAGTGGGCGAGTGAGTGAGTGAGTAGGCGAGTGAGTGAGGGACTGATTGTGCGAGCGAGTGAGTAGGCGAGTGAGTGAGTGAGTAGGCGAGTGAGTGAGGGACTGATTGTGTGAGCGAGTGAGTGAGTGGGCGAGTGAGTGAGTAGGCGAGTGAGTGAGTGAGTAGGCAAGTGAGTGAGTAGGCGAGTGAGTGAGGGACTGATTGTGTGAGCGAGTGAGTAGGCGAGTGAGTGAGTGAGTAGGCGAGTGAGTGAGGGACTGATTGTGTGAGCGAGTGAGTGGGCGAGTGACTGAGTGAGTAGGCGAGTGAGTGAGTAGGCGAGTGAGTGAGGGACTGATTGTGTGAGCGAGTGAGTGAGTGGGCGAGTGAGTGAGTAGGCGAGTGAGTGAGTAGGCGAGTGAGTGAGGGACTGATTGTGTGAGCGAGTGAGTAGGCGAGTGAGTGAGGGACTGATTGTGTGAGCAAGTGAGTGAGTGGGCGAGTGAGTGAGTAGGCGAGTGAGCGAGTAGGCGAGTGAGTGAGTGAGTAGGCGAGTGAGTGAGGGACTGATTGTGTGAGCGAGTGAGTGAGTGGGCGAGTGAGTGAGTAGGCGAGTGAGTGAGTGAGTAGGCAAGTGAGTGAGTAGGCGAGTGAGTGAGGGACTGATTGTGTGAGCGAGTGAGTAGGCGAGTGAGTGAGTAGGCGAGTGAGTGAGGGACTGATTGTGTGAGCGAGTGAGTGGGCGAGTGACTGAGTGAGTAGGCGAGTGAGTGAGTAGGCGAGTGAGTGAGTAGGCGAGTGAGTGAGGGACTGATTGTGTGAGTGAGTGAGTAGGCAAGTGAGTGAGTAGGCGAGTGAGTGAGTAGGCGAGTGAGTGAGGGACTGATTGTGTGAGCGAGTGAGTGGGCGAGTGAGTGGATGAGTGATTGTGTGAGTGAGTGAGTAGGCGAGCGAGTGAGTAGGCGAGTGAGTGAGTAGGCGAGTGAGTGAGGGACTGATTGTGTGAGCGAGTGAGTAGGCGAGTGAGTGAGTAGGCGAGTGAGTGAGGGACTGATTGTGTGAGCGAGTGAGTGGGCGAGTGAGTGGATGAGTGATTGTGTGATCTCGTGAGTGAGCGAGTGAATAGGCGAGTGAGTGTGGGAATGAGTGAGTGTGCGAGTGGGTGAGTGAGTGAGCGAGTGAGTGGGTGAGTGAGTGAGCGAGTGAGTGAGCGAGTGAGTGAGCGAGTGAGCGAGTGAGTGAGCGAGTGAGTAGGCGAGTGGATGAGTGAGTGGGCGAGTGAGTGGGTGAGTGATTGTGTGATCTCGCGAGTGTGGGAGTGAGTGTGAGTGAGCGAGTGAGTGAGGGACTGATTGTGTGAGCGAGTGAGTGTGCGAGTGAGTGTGCGAGTGAGTGTGCGAGTGAGTGAGGGACTGATTGTGTGAGCGAGTGAGTGGGTGAGCGAGTGAGTGGGTGAGTGGATGAAGGACTGATTGTGTGAGCGAGTGTGCAAGTGGGTGAGTGAGTGATTGAGGGACTGATTGTGTGAGCGAGTAGGCGAGTGAGCGAGTGAGCGAGTGAGTGGGCAAGTGAGTGGGTGAGTTGGTGGTTGAGTGGGTGAGTTGGTGGATGAGTAATGTGGAGCGGTGGTGTCGGGGTTATCGCGCTGAACTCGGCGACCCGAGTTCGATTCCCGCTCACGGCCACCAACCCCAGAGACAGCGATTATCTGAACCATTCCTGTGCCTCCCCTAGGTCGACTCAGCCTCAACAGGAGTACCTGGTGAGGCTATACGGGGGGATCTTTTTAGGTGGGTAAGGGGTTGACCGAGTGACTGAGTAGGTGACTGAGTGTGTGAGTGAATGAGTAGACTCATCACACAGAGACCCATAGACTCACCACCACCACACAGAGACCCATAGACTCACCACCACACAGAGATCCATAGACTCATCACCACCACACAGAGACCCATAGACTCATCACCACCACACAGAGACCCATAGACTCATCACCACACAGAGACCCATAGACTCATTACACAGAGACCCATAGACTCACCACCATCACACAGAGACCCATAGACTCACCACCACACAGAGACCCATAGACTCATCACCACACAGAGACCCATAGACTCACCACCACACAGAGACCCATAGACTCATCACCACCACACAGAGACCCACAGACTCATCACCATCACACAGAGACCCATAGACTCATGACCACCACACAGAGACCCATAGACTCACCACACCACACAGAGACCCATAGACTCACCACCACCACACAGAGACCCATAGACTCACCACCACCACACAGAGACCCACAGACTCATCACCACCACACAGAGACCCATAGACTCATCACCACCACACAGAGACCCATAGACTCACCACCACCACACAGAGACCCACAGACTCATCACCACCACACAGAGACCCATAGACTCACCACCACCACACAGAGACCCACAGACTCATCACCATCACACAGAGACCCATAGACTCATGACCACCACACAGAGACCCATAGACTCACCACCACCACACAGAGACCCATAGACTCACCACCACCACACAGAGACCCATAGACTCACCACCACCACACAGAGACCCACAGACTCATCACCACCACACAGAGACCCATAGACTCATCACCACCACACAGAGACCATAGACTCACCACCACCACACAGAGACCCACAGACTCACCACCACCACACAGAGACCCATAGACTCACATTCTATATACAGATGTACCGTTTAATATAATCCTGCTGATGCTGCTACTGCTGCTACTGTTGCTGATGCTACTGATGCTGCTACTGATGATGCTACTGCTGATGATGATGCTGCTACTGATGATGCTACTGCTGATGATGCTACTGCTGATGATGATGCTGATGATGCTGCTACTGATGATGCTACTGATGATGCTGCTGCTGATGATGCTGCTGCAGCTTCTACTGCTGATGATGCTACTACTGATGATGCTGCTGCTACTGATGATGATGCTGCTGCTACTGATGATGATGCTGCTACTGATGATGATGCTGCTACTGATGATGCTACTGCTGATGATGATGCTACTGATGATGCTACTGCTGATGATGCTACTGCTGATGATGATGCTGCTACTGATGATGCTACTGCTGATGATGATGCTGCTGATGATGCTACTGATGATGCTACTGCTGATGATGCTACTGCTGATGATGCTGCTACTGATGATGATGCTACTGCTGATGATGATGCTGCTACTGATGATGCTACTGATGCTGCTGCTGATGATGCTGCTGATGCTGCTGATGATGCTGATGATGCTGCTGCTGATGATGCTGCTGCTGCTGATGATGATGATGATGCTACTGATGATAATGCTGCTGATGATGCTGCTATTGCTACATCGGGCACAGCAGCAGCTTAAAAATAAATAGTTTAAATAACTTAATAAATAAAGTAAATAGTTTAAGTAACTTAATAAATAAAGTTTAAGTAACTTAATAAATAAAGTAAATAGTTTAAGTAACTTAATAAATAAATTAAATAGTTTAAATAACGTAATACATAAAATAAATAGTTTAAATAACTTAATAAATAAAGTAAATAGTTTAAATAACTTAATACGGAAAAAGTTTGCAGGAATTTTAGTTTCTTGACAATTATCAATAAAATTTTTGGTGAAATTCTGAAGTAAATTTTTAATAATCTTTCGACGTTCGTTTGTTCGCTACATTTGCGTAGATCGTTTAAAACGAGACGCTTTTTGTTTAACTCTTAACGGGACTCACAAAGTCGCGATCTTTGTGTGAATCTCTCCGTGAGTCTCACCGTCTTGTGGCCACTCGCTCCTCACGACGCAGTCCAACGCGGTCCAAATTGTGTCTCTTCCGTGCCGCGAAATCCGAATTCGTCTTCACCGCTGAGGGAAAGTCGACGCTTGCGAACACTGCGATCGCCTTTTCACGACGGTAAATTAAACATTTAACTTCTAAATCCACCACCATCGCCGCCCGCTACAAGGTAAACAATGGGCGCCAAACCGCCGCCATTACGGGGGGGGGGAGGGGGGCGACGAGGGGGGGGGTGGGGAGTGACGTCACCAGGGAGTCTAATCCGGCGGCCATCTTACGTAGGGGGTGAGACGCCCCCCCCCAACCGTTTCTATGGAGCTCGAGCGGAAAGTCGCGGTTTTTGTGACGTCACTGCGCTCGCGTGTGGAGGGGGCGACGGCGGGGGCTACCCCCCCCCACGTGACCCCCCCTCCCACGTGCCCCCCCTCCCACGTGACCCCCTCCACGTGACCCCCCCCTCCCACGTGACCCCCCCTACCCACGTGCCCCCCCCTACCCACGTGCCCCCCCACCCACGTGCCCCACCCACGTGCCCCCCCCACGTGACCCCCCTCCCTCGTGCCCCCCCCCCTCCCTCGTACCCCAGAAGAAAAAATATGATAATTGGTTTTAAAAAGGTGTCAGTTTTGTTGGCAGATAGAAGGGTAAAAAACCAATTGTCATATTTTTACTGGCAAATGAGGTTCCAAAGAGCTTCATGGCTCTTCGGATTCCTCCTCGTGCATTCACCCACCCACCGTGAGATGTCTGCTAACAGAGCTACTAGACAGCAGCCTCTACACCTGCTACAATACAGCTGTGGCTGCAGGGTTTGGGTAGTACATGTTTCGATTTAAAGCTTCTTTCGTGACTGCAGCAGGGATTCATCTTCTTGGTTCTTTCGGTAAAGTCATCACGTAGAAGGGAAGTAATAAAAGAATAAAAATATCACATAATAAAATAAAATAATAAAAATATAACATAATAAAATAATATAATAAAAATAAAACATAATAAAATAATAAACGTAAAACATAATAAAATAATAAAACATAATAAAATAATAAAAATAAAACATAATAAAATAATAAAAATAAAACATAATAAAATAATAAAAATAAACAATAAAATAATAAAATAATAAAACATAAAATAATGAACATAAAACATAATAAAAAACACATAATAAAATAATAAAAATAAACATAATAAAATACAATTCTCACGACGTTTCGGCCACAACGCAAGCAGCCGTCCTCAGGTGAAACCAGGTCTGTCGGGGAGACAGCGTCTGAATGAAACAGCACACGTGCTTGCAGCGTCTATATATAATCTGGGTTTCCATTTATTGTGAAAATTCCGTCACAGTTCCTATGACCTGCATTGTTTCATTGCTTTCATGGCTTCATTTTGGTGATTTCGAAAAGTGTATTGGATAGACCATTTTTCTTTGTTTCTTTCGGTTAAGTCACGTCTAAAGATAAAATAATAAATTAAAATAATAGCATATTACGACGTTTCGATTGCAACAATATGCTATTATTTTAATTTATTATTTTATCTTTAGACGTGACTTAACCGAAAGAAACAAAGAATAATTCCTGCAGTCACGAAAGCTCCAAAATTAAGATTGGTTTGGCCATGTTTGTGTTGTTGTAGTACAGAGTTAGACTGATGGCCTTAATCTAAGTTGTCGTGTGCTTGTTGTTGCTGTTGTTGTTTGACTTGCATCCCACTGGGATGTTTGCACGCAGCGTTGGTGCACGGTGATTTTTAAATCCTTTATATTAAGTTCACTTGCTTGCTTGCTTGCGACCGTGCAAATCTTTCGCTCGTTTTTTAACCCACTTCCCGTGATCCAATCGAGCTGACATTTTGCACGCAGACTCGTTGTGCGCGACAATTAATGTTCGTGAAATTTTTTTTTCAAAATTTTACACTTTTTAGGGAAAACAAATTAAATATTTAATTACCAATTGTTTAATACTGGCAGACAATCATCTGACCCATAGGTGGCATCCATCTCAAGCCAGAGGACGAGAGGACTCTAGCCGCCACGCATATAAAGGATTTATAGTGAAAAACTTTGTTTTTACGGGTTTACTTGTTTTTTTCTGCAACATTTTGCTGTCTTTTCTTGGATTTTCTGTTTGCACAAAGTCACATAGTCACTTTAAGATGTTTTTTGTTCATGTTTTAGTTTTTTGTTTGTTGCGGTTGCACTCGATTCAAGAGCCGAATGGCTCACAGGGCTACACCTAATACATGAACTTGAACAAAGTAAAATAGTTGCAGAGCTTCGGTCAAATTTAATCAACAAAAATCTTTCCTTTCGTTCATTTTTGTTTTAACGTTAAAGCCGGACGCGGAACCAAAACACGCCGGAACCAGTCCCCAACCCCGTCAGCGAATTGTTTCCCCTGCCCCACGACGACCCCCGCGACGGCTTCTTCCGCCGGTGGCCGGAAGTGGCTGGGGGACGAAAACCGGAGCCGCTCGCAACGAGAAATCTTGAAACTCGGCGGGTGGACAACGAAGTGGACTACGACGTGGACAGCGACGTGGATAGCGACGTGGATAGCGAGGTGGACAACGACGTGGACTACGAGGTGGACTACAAGGTGGACAGCGAGGTGGTGGAGGGCTCACGAAGTTGAACGGTCACGGAGGGTTGGGCCCACGACCGCTTTGACAGACTCCGTCGTGAGGGCGGTGGTGGTGGTGAGGGTGGTGGTGGTGGTGAGGGTGGTGGGAGGGTGGTGGTGGTGGTGAGGGTGGTGGTGAGGTGGTGGTGGGGTGGGGTGGTGGTGAGGGTGGTGGTGAGGGTGGTGGTGGTGAGGGTGGTGGTGGTGGTGAGTGGTGGTGGTGAGGGTGGTGGTGGTGAG